>PVJC01055377.1:0-10214 GCA_004026665.1 Murina feae
GCAGGACTGGGCTGCGGTCTGGTTGTCGAGCGTGTGGTGGTGGCCTGGGGCTGGGGCTGGGTGGTCCTGAGAGCCAGGCCCCAGGATGGGTTTCTCTCCCCAGTGTCCAGTACAACAAGTTCACAGCCGCCGGGGCCCAGCAGCTCGCGGCCAGCCTGAGAAAGTGCCCGGATGTGGAGACGCTGGCGTAAGTCTCAGTGGCCCAGCTGGGTGGTTCCGTGAGTCCTGAGCTCAAACCCTGCTCTGCCTGTCACCAACGTGTGGCCTTGGACAAGCAGGACACTTCACCCCGCTGGCCTCAGCTTGTTCATCTGTACAAGGGCAGTGGTAATAATATTTGCCCCCAAGCAGTTTTGTGAGGTTTAAATTATTAGTCAAGACTTATAAAGCAGTTAGAACAGTACTTAGTAAATGAAAATGCTTAATATGTTGGGTTGAACAATATGAAATTGCCTGTATAAACCATGTTCACCTACAAAGATGGCAATTTCATATGGCTCAAACTTTTTATTATGTCGCCATGATGTCTAATGTCCCATACTGATACTTTATACACTTTCAAAGCATGTTCATAAGCACTCATATCTTCTAAGAGGGATAAGGTGAATCATATAGACTCATTTTACAGCTGAGAAGAATAAGGCACAGAGGTTTGGGGGTTCCTAGGCCTCTACTGTCCCCATATCCCCACACTTGTCTGGTTTTGCTAGCTGGGAAGTCCCTAAGGATCCAGGCTGGTGAGAGGAGAGATTTGGGAGTGGCTGTGTTGGGGGGCTCAGGTCACGATCAATCTCTAACCTGGCCTCTGTGTCCCATGCCCCGCTGCAGGCTGTGGACACCCACCATCCCTTTTGGTGTCCAGGAACACCTGCAGCAGCTGGACTCCCGGATTAGCCTGGGATGACCCCGCTGTGCCTGGGACAAGGTAACCGGGGAGGGTTTTTGAGGGGACTACCACAGGGCCCCTGGGGGCAGCATCCATAAAAAGTGGGCAGGACAGCAGGTGGGATCTGGGTGGCCGTCCCTGGACCATACACCATCTAGGGCCTCCCCGTCTCTGTGCTGGGCTCGGTGGAGGTGTCCTAAAGGCTTTGTAGCTTGAGCCCTGAAGACCCTCCCTGTTGTCAGGCTTAGAGACTGGCTCTCTTCCCACCATCCCTTCTGTCCCCAGTCTCAACAACACGCTCTCCATCTGACCTCCCCCTTCTCCAGACCCCCCACAGACCCTTCTCCAAGGACACGGACCACGCTGGACCTCAAACTGGTTATCTGTGGACACGGCTCTTCTCAGGTCATATCCTGTGAGCCTCAGGGTCCCGGCACCCAGCCCTGCTGTCTACAGAAAGGACCCATGGCCTGCTATGTGGACAGACTCAGACCCGGCTCCAGGTTCCTTCAGGGCCCAGGTTGATGCCAGCCCTACACAGCCACTGCAGCCCTGGCAGACAGGTGGGTGCCTGGTGGCCGCTGCCGTCTACCCAGGAGCCCTGGCGCATTTTCTGTGGGACATACCAGAAGTCGTGGCCAGGCCAGGGAGAGGAACTGAGGCAGCACTCTCCGCCCCCGCAGGGCCCCGCCAGGCTGGAGAGAATGCACTTCTCCAGGCTGCTGTCCTAACAGGGCACGCTCGGCCCTTTGAGGGTCCCCGAGGGGAGCTGGATCCAAGCTGCGACAGACTCTGAGGCAGCTGCTCTCTGTCTGTGGAACTCACTGTTTGCACAAAACTTGTTGGCCTAGGCCCAAGCCAGGCCAGGCCAGATGCACTGGACCTTAGCTGGAGGCAACTGATGGTACACGCATGGCGGGCGGGTGGGGGCGACTGGAGCCATGCCTGCCTTTTTGCCTTCGTTGGTGTCTCTTCACTACATTATAAAGGACTCGTTCAACCCCACAGGTAGGTCCAGTGTGTGAGTTTCAGCATGATTATCCTGTTGGTGTGCCCACTGATCTGCTGCATCACAAACCACCCCGAAATGTAGTGGCTTAGAACACACACTCTTACTCTGCTCACACACCTGTCGTTGGGCAGGGCTCATCTCTGCCCCACGCTGTCAGCTGGGGTCATCGGAAAGCTCGCTCGCTCGATGCTGGCTGGTGGCCGGGGACCTTGGTTCTTTTAAGGAAGGGTTGGGGGGGTGCTCTCCATGGGGGCTAGTTTGGGTCTCCTCATAGCGTGGTGGCTGAGTTGTAGGAGGGTCACCCGAAAAGGAAGAGGGTGGGGGAGAGAAGGAAAGAGGAGAGAGAACAGAGAGAAGTTGTACCCTTTTTATAACCCGGCCCTAGCGATCACACCCCACCTCATCTGTCACATTCTTTGTGCAGTCTGACAGGGGCCGTCACTCCACGCCCCCCCCCCACTCCCACCCCCCATCCCCACCCCCGACACACACACACCCGAGTCTGCCTTGGCCCAAGTCCTGTCTTTTCAGAAAGGATCTTCTTTGTGGCGTCCTAAGATTCAGTGGGAAATTCATTATTAGGGGAGCAGCAAGGTCTATGCCCCGTGAGCCTCACAGAGGGAGTGCTTCCCTCTGCTTTGGACCCCCTGCATCCTGGGAGCCATTTCCAGCCCGGCCGGGTTCTGCCTCGGCCAAGGCAAGCTTGCAAAGGCCTTGGCAGCTTTGCTTTCTACCCAGAAAGCTGCCAGCTCGCCTGTCCTTGTTGTCACTGGGGCATGGCCTGCTCGGTCAGAAGCCTGGTTTGGGGTGACTTGGCCTTGGCAGCTGTGGGAGCTGTCTGTTCAGCTCTAGTGCACAGCCCTGACACCTGGGCCCAAACTCGTCTCTTCCCAGCAACTGGGAGTTGGGGGGAAGGGGCAAGGGGTTGAGACCCAGCTGCCTGGTTGGCAGTCCTTGCGGAGAGACGGTGCCTTCCGCCTTGGTGAAGCTGCAGAGGGCATCAGGCGTCCTGACCCAGGTTTGGGCTTTAAATAGCTCAGCACTGCCCTCGGGTTTCCCTGCATTTAAGGACTTTGTGAAGTCCACGAGCTACTCCCATTTGCGCAGACAACAGGGGTGAGCATCAAGCCAATACCCCTCCATTTGAGGCGTCTACCACACCCTTGGCCAGACAGGGAGAGCACTACTATATACTCGCTGCTTTTCGTCTGCTCAGAGGTGACAAAACGAGGCCAGAGGCTGTAATTATTCATAGCAATGATTTTAAATGATAGCTGCCCTTCGGTAAATGAGTTGATACATGTAAAGCACGCACCACGGTGCGAGGGACATAATACGTGCTCAATAAATATTAGAATTGATTATCGTTTTGTGTCAGGCACCTTGCTCACCAGGAGGAGCCTCAGCCTAGGGTCAGCAGCACAGACTCTAGAGGTAGATCCCTTGGACTCAATGCCCAGCTCACCACCTGTACAAATGACGCATGTGTCTCAGCCTCCCCACGTGTAAAATTCTCATCGTACTGTCTTCCTTGTGGGGTTATGGGAGCCTCGGTGAGCTAGCGCACTGAGAGCGAGAGCTTGGCATGCAGCTCGATCCATGTCCGTTCTCCTTGTTACATAGGAATGTGTTTCACTCCAGCCTTTGCCTGGAATGTGATTTCTAGTTGCTCACATGGCCGACTTCTCCTCCTCCTCAGGACGAGGTTTAAAGGACAGCCCCCTAGGAAAGTGTACCAGATCACTCCATTAAACACACTCACACACCCGCCCCACCACTCTCCAACCTCATCACCAGTTTATCTTTTCCACACTTACTTAGTGTGCTGTCTGCTCTTACCCTGGGATGTGAGCTCTAGGAGAGCAGGCAGTTTATCTGCTTTGTTCATTGCTGTGCCCTCTGCTCCCAGCAAAGCGCCAGCACATAGTAAGTGCTCAATAAACGTGATAAACAAATAAGCCTTGCCACAACTTTGCTTTATCCATTCCACAAATAGGTACCGAGTACACAGTGGTGAATAAGATGCTCTGGTAAGTCTTGCATTTTAGTAAAAATTTTAAAAACCTCTGGGCAGGGCTGCCAGGTATGGTTGGGCAGGCTGTGCACTGCACAAAGGCACTGGACGTGGGGATAAATAGAGGTTGCAACCCAGTCTGCTTGCCAAGCGGTGAGTCCTGGTGTGGAGCTCTCTCAGCCCAGAGGGGCACCTTTGTTAATGCGAAAACCACCTTGGGAAGTGGATCTTTCACAGAAAATATACTTGCTTAAGGTCACACCCCTACAAAGGAGGCAGTCAAGATGCAAGGCTGCCTTCTGACTTCTTTGGAGGGTCTCTCAGTGGCCACGGGCACAGCGTACTGGAGTTGCTTCCCGAGCTTCACCTATCAGAAGGGGAAGTGATGCTCACAGGAATCTGGACATGTGCTGTCTGGAATCACACTGTATGTTGATGGCACAATCTCATGTTTAGTGGATTTTAAGTGCATGCATCTTTTAAAAAATATATACATTTTTATTAGTTTCAGAGAGGGAGAAGGAGAGAGAGAAACGTTAATGAGCATCATTGGTTGGCTGCCTCCTACATGCCCCCTGGCAACCTGGGCATGTGCCCTGACCAGGAATCAAACTACAACCTCCTGGGTCATAGGTCGGTGCTCAACCACTGAGCCACAATGGTCAAGCCTCAAGTGCTTGTGTCCTTTAAACCCTCGTTTCCCCCCAGGCCTCTCCTGATGTCTCCTGTCTCACGCTCACCTTGGCCTCTCCAAGGTCTTCTGTGCACGCTCCTTAGCACCCCCTTTCTTGGAATCACACGAAGGCAGCTGGTGCTGCAACTGTCCTTTCTCTGGAGCCCTGCCGGACCTTCCGTCCCCCACACCTGAGTCTGCTCCCCTGAAAGACGGAGCTAATCATCCGTAGCTGCTTTAACGTGGGGCACAGGTGAAGGTGCCTTGAAAAGCAGCAGGTACTCCGCCGACTGGAGAGAATTGCGCTATTTGTTTTCATGAAACTGGAGGCAAGTGGGCCCCATTTCACTCGTTCCATCCCCTCTCCCTCTCCTCACTGGATTCTACTGGGTGCCCACCTATGATTCTTGGGAATTTGGGCCCAGTTTCCAGCTTGGCCACCAGGCCTGTGCCACCACACCCCAAAGGTTAGCCGTGCCATGCCAGGTTTGTGGCAGCAGGGAGGGGGCTGGTCTGGGCCTCCCATGCCAGCCCAGTTTGGGCAGATGCCACACCTGGCTGGATCTCCGACTTGGGAAGCCCCGACTCCTTTGCCCTTTGTCAGATCTGAGGTTTTCTGCTTATGAATTCCTTTCCCAAACCTCCAAGGGGGGGGGGGGGGGAAAAGGCAGGTCCGCAGGGATTGAAGTTGCATTTTTTTTTTTTTAATTGAAAGAAGTCAGCCTCCTAAGTATTGCTTTTACAGGTTTATCAAAGTCCAGTATTCAAACCACTCACATTTTCTAAAAATAATTCTGGCCAGAGGAGCAACGTAGCCTCCCCAGGCGCGATGGATCGGTTTTGGCAACTTGATGAAGAAGCAACTTGAATAAGTCAAAGCCTTGCCCTCAGCCCCGACACCTTCCCCGCCTCTTCTCCTTTGGAGTCATTCCCTGAAACAGTCGCTGCCCCTAAGATCAGCCTGGGCCAAACCCAGTGGGGCTCAGGACTCCACGGGCATCAGCCGGAGTTGCCTGTCACTTCTGTGTGTGTGTCCGCGGTTTGAAGTGTCCTCTTGAAAGTTAAGTGTGGTGAGCAGGTGCAGTTGGGGATAGAGAGCAGGGAGGCATACTCTGGCTAGGTTCCTGTAAACATCCATCGCAGTGCGGGAGGCCAGAAGCCAAGGCAAGGCCGTTTGTGCAGTGCTGCAGGCGGGAGAGGTCTTTGGACATGCCTGCCTTCTCCCTCTGGGGAGGGGGACAAATACCTTCCCGTCCTCAGCACTCAGTCTCAACCTCTCCATCCCCCTGTCCTGGACGGGAACCTCTCTGTCGGCACAGAACTTTTGAAGGGAGCAGACCTAACAGGAGAGAGAAAAAGGGCGTTAGCAACATGGAAGCACCAACTGCCACCCGTTCGATGGGACTCTGGACCCATCCACCAGGCCTCAGGAGGCTCCTGGTGGGCCAGCGGCGTCTGCCTCCCATTCCCCGCTCTCAGGGGACCACCAGAAGCCCCAGACTCCAGCTGGGAGTGTTTTCCGGTAACTTATTTAAAATTTCTTTTCATGAATTTGCCTGATTTCTAAGGACCCAGGGCTGAAGAACCAGTGCAATTTTACGTGGGAGAGGAAGACTGTCCATTATTGGGAAGGAGGAAGGGAATCCTGGTGCCTGGGAGAGGACAGCCCATGCAGTGGTCACCCAAGGGTCTGCCAGCTGACATGAGCTCTAGGGCAGCTGAGCACGCTCTGGGTGGTGGGCAGGGCTTGGCAGCACTTCCCACCTTGCCTGTAAATGCTTCACAGCCCACAGGAAGGCTGTGGCCACAGCCAAGTTACTTGGCAGCCCCACTTAGCCCTTTCTCCCAGGACACAGCATCATCCCCACTGCCAGGCCCCTCAAAGGTCCCCACAGCCCTTGCCCTTCTCTCGGTCCAGCTGGTGCCAGTGTGTCTGCAGTGTCTCATACTCCCGTGCCCATCCTCTGCCCCAGTTCTGAGTCTCATCTTTGACAGTTCAGACTATTCCTCCTGCAAACGTCATCCAGCATCATATGAAACTTGATACACACCCAACACATCTTGTGCAACAGGGAGCTATTGACATTGGGGTCAGATGATTCTCCAGTGTTGGAGGGCTGTTCTGGGCATTGCAGGATGTTAGTAGTATCTCTAGCCTCTGACCACTAACTGCCAGCAACATCCCCAGTAACAACAAAATGCCCCCCTTGCTCCATTTCCTAAGACCACCCAAGGGGGCAGAACTGCTTCCCCTGAGAACCACGAATCTCCTGCAGGTGGAGGCTGCCAGCAAGTGCTAGGATCACCTCCCAAACAAACGACTTGCACTTGAATCATCATCCCGGGTCTGCTCACTTGAGAGCACACCTGAGACGGAGCCTTACGCAGGTGACTTCATTCCACCCTCCAAACAACCCCAGGAGTTATATACTATTATGATTCCATTTTACAGGTAGAGATACTAAGAGAGGGTGTAAGGATGCCCACCTATCCAGGGCTTTGTCCCATAGGAGGTCTTAAAGACTACCAAACCTTGTACCATCCGTGTGCCAGGTGGGGGCTGGGACCCCATGAGGAGTGCAGCTCCTGCCTTTGACACAATATAGTGAACAATTGCAGCCCAAGGTAATAGACCCGACAACAGGAGGATGCACAGAGCTCAGAGTCTGGGAAAGGCTGTGCACAGAAGGCACGCCAGATAGAGGGCAGGTGACCAGGGCACTGCAGGCCTTGGAACCTCCTGTAGTTTGGCATGGGGTGGGGGAGGGGAGAAGGCAGGCCAGTGGGGAGACAAGGCTGGAGAGGGTAGTAGGGCCAACTTGTTCAACTTTCTTGTGTTCTCTGCCAGATTCGCCTCCTAGAGGCTGGCTGGGGACACATCCTCCCACGGCTCCGACCTTCCCCGGCTTCCACGAATGACACTGGTAAGTCTTTGAGTCCTTGGGCCCCAGCCCATCTCCCCACGAGACCTGACAGGTGGGAAGGGGATCCGGGGCCACAGCCAGAAGGTCAGCATTGGAGCTATTGGCCCATAGAGAGGTGTTACAGGCCCCCCTTCCCCAGCCTGCCTGGAGTCTACCTCCTGTTGACCTCTCTCCTCCAAGTAACCCCTGGGGTTCCTGTGGGGGTGCTCCTGAGAACCTGGTGTCCATGGAGCAGGATTCTTCCTTCAGATTCACCTTTACTGGGCTCACTGCAGCCACCTCCAAGGCAGGGCATTGTGCCGAGCCCATTTCAGACTTGTGGGGATGGGGTGCTAGAGAACACAGAACCACCCCATGGAACAGACTCACTCCTTTCCCAGTCCTTGTCAAGTCCCAGAGCCTGTCAGGCAGGCTGGAGCACCTCTCTCCTGTGCTAATATCGGGCCTCACAGGAGCTGGCTCAGCAGGAATTCACTAGCTCTTCTGTTTCCGTGGTGTTTATCTATAGGGTCCCTTTCTATTTATGGCAAGTGACGCCGATTTTCCATTCCTGATAGTAACACAGAGTTCCTCTTTTCCCAGAACATTAATTTCACTTTAAAAATTTAGGGAGCCAGTTTAAAGAAAACAACTACATAAATAATAGTTCAGGCAACAGGACGAAAAGTGTTGAAGGTGTCATGTGAGGTTTGGGAAGATACTGATCCAAGTTAGTTCCACTCACTCCAGAGGGAATGAAGGGGCCCAGAGAGGGTGGTGACCTGCCCTAAGTCACTCAGCAAGTCAAGCACAGAGACATGGTCCCAGGCCTCTGTATCCATGGCTGGAAGATGTCCTGGGACCCCTCACCTGGGCCACCTGTGACTGTTAAAGACCAATCCCCTGCTCCTCTGACTTGCAAGTCTGGTCTCACAGCAAAACCCAGAATGAGAACAGCTGACCTTGATCAAGCGCTTTACACTCCCCTTGTTCTACCTACTTTAACTCACGTGTTAACTTATTTCTCAAAACAACCCTAGGAGGTGGAGCCAAGGAGAACCATCATTCCTGACTTTTAGATGGGGCTCAGAGAGGTTAATTGTGCAAGGTCATACAGCAGAGCCAGGATTTGAACCTCCTTGGTATGACCCCAAAGTCTTAATTCCTCTCAGTATCTTTGGTCCATCTCTTTCCTCCAAGGCATCAAAAGCCCTAGCTGAGCCCTGGCCAGTGTTGCTCAGTGGTCAGCGTCCCCCCACCCCCACCCCACCCCCGCCACTGAAGGGTTGTGGGTTTGATTCCCTGTCAAGGACATGTACCTGAGTTTCAGGTTTGCTCCCTGCCCTCCATCCCCCATCAGGGTGCGTACAGAAGCAACTAATCAATGTGTCTTTCCTCCTCCTTCCCTCCCTTTCTCTCTGAAAAGCAATGGAAAATATATCTTCAGTTGAGGATAGGAAAAAAAAAAAAAAAAGCTGCAGCTGAAAACCATCGTGCGTTGCACCTTAGAGAATCCAACCAATGCCTAACATCATTAGAACACGTGACAATTCATTAGCCATTGGCTATGTTTTTTTTTTTTCTTCTGAAACAGTAACCTCATCCCAGGCCACTCCCCAGAGGTGGACAAAGGGAGTGACTGATTCACTTGTCATTAGAATGACAGTTGGGCACTTAATTCACTTTAAGCACCAATATCCCAGCTTGAGGGTAGGGCTTATGTGAGAAAATGGCCTATGTATCTTAAGGGTACTGGTGGAACGAGGCTCTGGACATACTGAAAGGGGGTTTTTTTTTGGAGTTCTGCCCTACTGGGTTATTCTGGCTCTCCCTTCTTAGCTGTGTGACCTCAGCAAATCATCTACCTTCTCTGAGCCTATTTCCTCATCTGAAAGGAAGACAACAATGCCTACCTCTTTGGGCTGTTTGTTGTGAGGCTTACATGAAATTGTGTGGGTGGAATGCCTGCTGGACCCAGCACACAGGAGGCAGGGTACGAGCTGGTTCCTCTCCTCCTTGTCCCCACCTGTTCCCAGCTGGAAACACCAGGCAGGGACCTCCTCAACACTGGGGCCTTCTGAAAGCAGCTCTCCTCCTCCAACGACTGCCTGTTGGAAATCCACTGCTCATTGCTCTTTGAACATGTATCAAACCACCAAACCGATGACATCATCATAGAGGTCACCCAAGTATGATTTGCGCAGTGTCTCCACTATGGCCTCTGGGACAGGCTGTGCAGCTGGAGGGCCTCTGCCTTGTGTAGTTGACAAGTGTGTGGCCAGAAGGGGATGGGAAAGGAGAAGTTGCCTGGCTGCCTGGGTCATGCCTCTGATGGAAGTCAGCTTCTCAAATGTGGATTCTGGTTCTTATGTCAGCTATTGCTCATCAGCCGTGGGGTTTGTGAAGATTCTCTGTCCAGAACGTGTTTCCATTTGGTCCGTGTCCAAGATTCCGTGAGGCCTTCTATAGGGCAGCGTCTGCCCAACACCTTCACGAGTCCTGCCACACCCAACAGCCACCTGGACTGCTCTTATTTAGTATTTTCAACCAACACACCTCTTTTTCTTTTATTGTTAATCCTCACCCGAGGATATTTTTCCACTGATTTTTAGAAAGAGTGGGAGGGAGAGGGAAAGACAGAGAGAAAACACTGATGTGAGTCACACATTGATTGGTTGCCTCCTGCATGCACCCCATCCAGGGCTGGGGAACCTGCAACCACGGTA
>PVJC01055378.1:0-10211 GCA_004026665.1 Murina feae
GAAAGGGAGTGGACTGACAATTTTGGGGGGTTAAGGGTGTTGGGGATGCGTGAAGAGACTGGACAATAATTGTACACCTATGGATGAGGACAATGGGGGGGGCAAGGTCAGAGGTTGGGGTGGGAATTGGGAGGAGGGGAGCTATGGGGGAAAAAAGAGGAACAACTGTAATAATCTGAACAATAAAAATAAATTAAAACAAAACAAAACAAAACAAAACAAAAAAAACATCTCGGCCTGGCTCTTATCAAGAAGGGGAGTAAGAGCCAGCTGTAAAAACATCTTGGTCAGGCCCTTATCTCAGAACTAATCATCTTGGGATGCTAGGGAAGTCACATTCCATTCCCATGCTCTATTCCCAGGCCTAGAGAGCGTGACTAAACAAGCAACTCTTTAAATTCTTATTTTTATTTCTTTCAGCAGCAGGTAAATGGGTCCCCTTCCTAGTCGACACTGGGGCCTGCCTTCTCCGTCCAGTCCAGGGCTACTTTCCTCCCGTGATCTCAGCCATGGGTATTGATGGCAAATCCACCTGCATTTTGCTCTCTCAGTCCCTGGCAATTTTAACTTTTTTTCTTCCTTCTCCCTGGTCCCGCCCACTCGCCAGGAGCAGGGGAAGAAAAGCTAGGGAAACAAGTTACACCTCCTCAGCCCTCAGTGGAATTTGTTCTGAAAACTGCTTTGACCTAGGCGCCCTCTTGACCTGCCTTCCTCCCCCACTTCACCCTTCTCAAGGAATGACTTCCTCGACTGAAATCATTATCTCTAGGAAAAATGCAGCAGTTTTAAAATCCAAGTGGCTGGAGGCCTCCCGGACACCTCTAAGCGGACACCTCTAAGCCGTTCCAACAGCCCCAAGGGCTGACCTTCACGCTCCATAGCCCCACCTTCTTGTTTTTTAGCTTCTATACGGGAGACCCTTCTTGCTCAACCACCGTCTCCCTGCTGATCCTCCTCCCCTGGGTGCTGATCTTCTATGTCTGTCCCTACTCGTGCAGCTGTTCCGAGAACATGCAGACAGGTTTCTGCCCAAGCCACAACCAACCGACCAAGGCTCCAGGGGACCAGCCCTTCACCCTGGTGACTTGGTCCTCCTTAAGGACCTCACACTGTAATCCTTACAACCCCCACTGCTGCCATACTGCTTGGCAATCCAATCCATCCTGGCACCACCTCTCCAGGCTCAAACTAACTCAAACTTGGTTAAGTGCCACACTGAAAGAAAACTTTGTCTCTCTTCAGCAGGAAATAGCTACAGAAGAATACCTATTCCCTTTTCTCTTAAAGAATCAGAGTCAAGAAGCCTTGAAAGGGAAATATACAATAGATAAGTAGACAGTGTTAGGCTGGGAGGGGGTGGAGGAGTTGATGCATGACTCCAGAAGGTAGATGGTGACACAGATATGGGTCCCTCCCTGGAATGCCCCCACAAGATCAGCTACCAGACAGAGGACACAGATTCCTTTCTGGAAACTTGAAGACCCCCAGATGGGAACACCCACAGCTTGTGCTCCCCAACACTCACTGAAGAGCTGTATAAAAAATGCCCCTAATTCCTCTCTGGGCAACTCCAGCAGTCCCTCCCTGGGGCTTCTGGACTTCTCCTGGGAGCACAGAATAAATTCCCTTTCTTCAATCTTCCTGTCTGACTCAGTTCCTTCCTGCACCTCAAACCTCAGGGAGAGAAGCAGGAAGAAATAATAGGCCAGATACAGAAGGTTACCAGGGCAGAAAGCCCTGGATGCCTACCAATGGGAAAAGTGTTGTAGGTTGGAACCTTAGCTCTAGGGTGATCTTTCCTCCCCTAGTATATTGCTGATTATGTGATTTAGACTCTCTGAGTGATGGAGTAGACCTCCCCAAGTTCCCCGTTGCTCAACCACCCTTTTCTCAACCGACCAATAGGGATGCAGAGGAAATGACCCAGGTCTGACTGCATCCCGCCCCTTTGCACAACCAACCCTGACCCTTCCCTCGACCAATCACACACTACCCCACCCACCAACTCCCAGCCCAATAAAACCCCCATCCTCCTGTAACTCAGGGTCTTCCTCCCAGCCCCGCCAGCGGGTTGTTAAGGAGCCCCGAATTGACGAGTAAAGGTTGTTTTGTTTTTACATCGGAATGGACTCTCTCATGGTTCTTGGGGATTGCAACACCTGGGCATTGCATTGGATATTTATGCACAACATGAGCTTTCATATCTTTCGTTATGTGGTTCAAACTTTGCCCTGCTGACATTTTCTTTCCTACTATTTATGTGGTAGAGCCGTTGGAGGAAGAACAATGGGCCAGAGAATAGCTCCATATGACTCCCATGCAAGCCTAATACAATCTACCCTTCAATTAAGAACTCTGGATAATGAAGTTATGGAAATCAGTTAAGAACATTCCCTCTTCATTATGCTCTGAAAACTCCAGATAAGACTCCCAGGTTCCTGCCACCCTCTCAGGGAAGGAAAATAGTTTGGAAGCGAGCTTGGATGCGCACGCGCCACAGGACAGTTACGTCATCCACCTAGAAAGGGGCCTACTGTGGAACTGCCCTTATATTGCCTGTACGAATAATCAACATGTCCGTGGCAACAGATTCCGAAACTCTGTCTCCTATTTTGTAGTAAGCCATCGGGCAAGTACTAAACAAACCCAAATCAAATAAGTTCAAGCAGTGAGGCTCTGCGGTTAGGGTCATCTTCCTTTCGCTTTTTTGCCTTTCACTTCCCTCTGCACTTAAGGGGACCTGCGAACAATCAGGCAGCATCCAGGAAGACTCCCATCCTCTCTGGGCAAGATGGTGGGGAGGGCTACGGGTGAAGCTAGTGTGATTCTGCGGCAGCCACATCTTTCTCGTCAGGATCTCACCAACTTGGTAAGTTTTTGCTCAGGGAAAAGGCGCGGGTTGTGGAGGACTTCGAGACGAGGCATTGTAGTGTTGTTGTCTGCGAGTTTGGCGTTGGGTGTCAGATGGTAAGACCTGGAGCTCCGTGAGGATTTGCAGAAAAATTATGGTGTTAAATGTGCTTAGCATCAAAAATATTAAGGTTTGCATTTTTGAAGATTCGTGGAGGGAATATTTTACACTCTCCTCGTGCTAATTCTGATTTCGGGCCTACACGTTCCAGATCTCCTACAGTGAATAGAACCGATAGTAATCGTATTTTTTGCAAATATAAAGGGCCCTTTAGGACTGATTAGTCCTCTGATTGTCTCAGGGATAAACACTACTTACACACAAAACATGCTTTTTTGTAAAAATTAAAGAGCAGAATACATGGTGAGGAGATGTATATATTAAACCTGAAATCAGAGTCCTGGTTTCTTGTATCTGCAGCACTTTAACATAAAAAAAAAAATTATTACAGGATGTTACCAAGTTGATTCCACTCTCAAAGGAAGTTACCAGCAGACAAGTTATAATTAATATAGGTAACAACAAATGATGGCATAGAGTAGTATTATTGTTCTGGAAGTCCGACTTGGCTGCTCTCCAGCAATGAATTTTAATCTCTTGTGCCATAAACAGAATTATAGGAGGATACATATAACATGGATTTGAGCATTGATGAGCATCTGCTAGGTTTTTTTTTGAAACACAATGTATTCCATTCTTATGAGTGATGCAAAGGCACAGATATATGAAAAAACAATATGCTGTGTGCACATGTAGCAGAAGTTTAAGGAAGAGGTGTTGCACAAGATTATTATTTTTTATTTTATTTTTCATTACTATAGTTCATATTTCGTATTTTGTTTTTGTTTCAGGCGTGCATGCATAGAATTATCCTAAGAGATTGTGAAACTCTTATTTGATACTTAAACTTGTATTCAATAAGTGCTGTTCTTAATACGCACCTTTGTAATTTCAAAAAGACATTAGTTAATTGAATATAAACTTTAGACATTATTTAAAGGTCTCTATAAACATTAGAACCTAAGTTAAAAAAATTATAATAGTAAATCATATATACTACTGTTAAAGTATTTTGTTACCTGTAATTAAACTGGTATTGTTTCATCATTTTCATGGATTTCATTTTTCTTTTTTTGTGTTAGATTTATGAACATATTTACCTCACTCAAAATACTGGAAAGTTTTTTAGTGTACAAAATGTTTTGTATTTTTCAGTTAGTATTTATTCATGGGAAGGTGAACAGCAAGTTGAGTAAAATGTTACCTAATGAACTTTGGTTCATTTCTTGGTGAGCAAGGAACCGACCTGGGGAGCTTTTGTTCTTAGAAATCTTACATATATTCATGGTGAAAATTTTGTCTTAGCGTATGGAGTCCAGTATCAAGTTGGCATATTGTTTTTCATCTCAACCTTTTGAGTCAGTTTTCTTTTGTCTTTATTCATTGGTTTTGCAGACCCAATCCCTTGGTTTACCAGTGTAATTCATGGAAATTTTAGTAACTTTCTAAATTTAGTTTGGGATGACCTACTAGGTGACATAGAATTTATGTTTTTTTAATAAGGTGGTCAGGTACATGGCAAAGTTATCTGAAAATGTATTTCAGAAAGACTTTGCACAGAAAAGCATTTGTGATAGGGAAAAATGACATCATCATAGGTTATAGATTGTTACCCACCCTTCCATGTTGGGGTCCCCAAACAAGGTCCTTTTTGTCCGGTGCCATTTGTGCCCATAGAACAAAACTAAAGTAGAGCAGAAACTATTCTTTGATCAACATGGGAAAAGGTGATCTCATGCTCTAAAAGCACCTTGTGTCCTTGGTTAGAATTTGGGGAGATTTTAAAGCAGCTAGTTGTATAAATGGGATTGACAGGTGGGAAGTTCTTATAAAGGGACAGCCATTTCATGGAAGTGTTGGGATATACACAACTCTTGCCAGCACCTTGGCACAAAGTACAAATTGTGGTTAGCAATGCACATTTCTTTTGCCTGTGTATGATTTTTAGTATGTTAACATAGACAAGTTCTCTACAGGTGGGGGTTGGTTATCCATGTGGTTGATTTTGGTCTCTAAATGACTAAGACCTTATTTTCCCAATCCCCACCCTAAAATCACATTGATGTTTCTGACTTGGCCAGCCTCTATTGAAAGAGTAGTATGGCAGCCACACCTGAAGTCTAGTGTATTCAGCCTTGCTCTGAGGGAGAAGAATACTGTCAGGGATTATATGGCTTATCTTTAAGAAGTCCAAGGCAAATGTAGACCCTTTCTAAACAAGGCCAAATGTTTTACTATCCCAGCTGTGCTTTTCAATAAGCATACCACATGCTGAACATTACAATTTAGGGGAAATATAATCATTGGAATACTAAACAAAACACTTCTTTATAATACTAGAGGCCTAGTGCTCAAATTCATGCATGGGTGGGGACCCTTGGCGTGGGCATTGGGAATTGTCCCAAAACTGGCATTCCAATGCTGCCTGCTGCTCCTGCCTGCCACCCCTACTCACCCTGGCCCTGTGGCAGACTCATACCCAGAGAGTCATCAGGAGAGGCTTGTGCCACCACAGTGGCACTTGCCAGCCATGAGCGATGCATCTGGCACCCGTCCCAAGGGAGTGGAGGAGTGCCTGGATGCAATTGGCCCTCTGGGCAGGCAGTGGAATTTCCTTGCCAACCCAGGATCCAGATTCATCCTGTTGATGTTCAGCCGGTTGTCGGGAGCCACCCAGCAGCTGCTTTTATACTGTTTCTTCCTTGCGGAGAATCTAGGAAGCAGCCACTTGCCTGAGGCTGACTTCCAGTAAGCAGGAGGTGCCATTGGGATTGTGCTGGCAGTACTGGACCATCAGTGCCTGGCCCATTCTCTGGAGATTGGATCTGCAGGACTACTGAAAGAGTGAGTGGCTATCTCTGGACTGGTGGGCCACTGGGATGGGTCAGTCAGCTGAGCGACAAGAAAATTCCTATTACAAATAATGGGTAAATGTTAGTTATTCTAAGTTACTAGGTTCTGATATATTTTGTTTTACAGCTATTCAATAACAAAAGGGGAAAACACTATGAAAAATAACAATCAAAATCTATACTAATAAAAGGATAATATGCTAATTAGACCAGGTCCACCAGACATCTTCTGGATGTGCACCTTCCTTCCCGACAAAGCCAGGTGGTGTGGGCCAAGGCAGAGGTGGTTAGGGGCCATCAGGCTGGCAGGGGAGGGCAGTTGGAAATGAGGCCAGCAGGGGGACAGTTAGGGGTTGACCAGGCCAACAGGGGAACAGTTAGGGGCAACCAGGCCAGCAGGGGAGCAAGCAGTTAAGGGGAGGCCAGGCTGGCAGGGGGGCAGTTAGAGGGCGATCAGGCCAGCAGGCAGAGGTGGTTATGAACGATCTGGCTATCAAGGGGAGTGTTAGGGGGCAACCACGCTGACAGGAGACAAGTTAGGGAATAACCAGGCCAGCAGGGGAGGGAGGGACGGGAAGGGAAACAGTTAGGGGGAAACCAGGCCACAGGTGAGCAGTTAGGGAGTGACCAAGCTGGTAGGAGACCAGTTAGAGGGTCACCACACCAGCAGAGGACTAATTAGGGAGCAATCAAGCCAGTAGGGGAGCAGTTAGGGAGTGACCAAACTGGCAGCGGTACAGTTATGGGGTGATCAGACTGGCAGGGGGGCAGTTATGGGGTGACCATGCCAGCAGGGGACCAGTTAGGGGGCAATTAGGCCAGCAAGCAAAGGCAATCAAGCAGGCATGTTAGGAGTGATGAAGCAGGCAGGCAAGTGAGCAGTTAGGAACCAGTGGCCCCAGATTGTGAGAGGGCACAGGCCAGGCTGAGGGTCTGGATCCCCTTCCCCCCAACCCCATGCATGAACTTTGTGCATTGGGCCTCTAGTTTCTATATATCTATATATATAAAAGCATAAGCGACCGAATGATGACATGCAGTGACCACTAGGGAGCAGATGCTCAACATAGGAGTGCCACTCAGGTTATAGTAATCAGCATTTATGTCAGAATTTATCTGGGGTTGAAGAATCTGCTTTTAAATGGACTCAAACCTTTATTCCTCCTCACATGGGCCTCTCCATAAATTGCCCAATTGCCTTATGACATAACAACTGTTTTAAGAGAGAAAAGCTTTCAAGTTGGAAGCCAAAGTTTCTGTAACTTGACATATGACATCTCATCACTCTGCAATACTCTCTTCTTAGGAATTAAATCATTAGACCTATTCCACATTAAAGAGAAGCATTTCACATTGATGTGAATTCCTAAAAATGGGGATTATTGGTCTCCATTCTTAGACTGGAGTTAGAAAGATCAGAATATCCTAAAGATTGGATAGAACCAGAAGGATATATATTATGCCTGAATAAATGCTGTGAATAGCATGAAAGAGGCCAGATTTCTTTATTCTAAGCATTGTGTTTAGGATTAGAAATGGTAGTTAAAAGGCTGGGAGAATTTAGGGAAATCAGTCATAGACCTTAAACAAGGGCATACAAAAGAACATTTGGCAATGGTGCCCAGGAATTTGCCTTGAGTAGGACATCCAAAGTTCTGTTAGGTATCAACTAATTCATATTACTCATCATATTTTATTTATTTTTTGTTCTTCATCATCATATTTAGCTGGTAATGAATCTTGCCCTCAATCTCAGACTTCTGAACACTTGGCTGCCATAGATATTTTAAAACTGAAACATTTTGACTATAAAATAAAATTGATTTGGTAAAAGAAAGTCAGGCTAAAGAACAGTGTGAACAGATCCTTGCATTTGTACAAGGTAAGAAGGTGGAATACTTAATATATAAATGTATGAATCATATTAATCCACGTACCTTAATAGTGAATTTAATAAGCTGTAACTTCTATTTCTCTACTGTTTATAACGATTTTGGAGCTTTTAGCTATCTGATCGGAATGAAATATGTTTCTGAACATAAAAGTATATATTACCTAGAAAAGTTATATGCTATAAATGTTACCAATTGAGGTTATTTTTTAAAATGTAAAAACATAGCTTTTTAAAAATACAATAGAGCCTTAACCGTTTTTGGCTTAGTGGATAGAGCATCAGCCTGCGGACTGAAGGGTCCCAGGTCTGATTCTGGTCAAGGGCATGTACCTTGGTTGCAGGCACATCCCCACTGGGGAATGAGCAATGTTTCTCTCTCATTGATGTTTCTAACTCTCTATCCCTCTCTCTTCCTCTCTGTGAAAAATCAATAAAATATATTAAAAAAATAAAAATACAATATAACAACTTCCTTTTTAAAATAAATTTTTTAAAAATATATTTTTATGGATTTCAGATAGGAAGGGAGAGGGAGAGAGAGAGAGACATCAGTGATGAGACAGAAATATGGATTGGCTCACTTCTGCACACTCCTTACTGGGGATCGAGCAACCTGGGCATGTACCCTTGATCAGAATTGAACCTGTGACCCTTCAGTCTGCAGGCCATCACTCTATCCATTGAGCCAAACCAGCTAGGGCTACTTTATCAGATAATAAACATACCACAAACTTCATAGAGGTGCATGTCATCCTTACATAGTGGAATACTAATCTGTATAGGATTTCAATTTTAGTATATGTACTACCAAAGTCAGTGCCATTTAGATGTTTTTGATACTTTTTCAGTGATAGTGAGGTGATTGAAATATCTTTATATGTTGTTGGTTTGCTTTCTAATTATTCTGAGTCTTTCTTATCAATGATTACATATTTCCAGAACTGAAACTGACAATGAATTATTTAATCTATATAGCATCTCTTCCTCTAAAATATACTGTTTTTATTTTGAATAAGACATGGTGCATGCTTTTTTGACATTAGATTTCTTGCCCTTTTCAGTTTTAGAAATATTGGTTTTCTTAGCCACATTATTAGAAAAAAATGTACATCTCTGAAATATTTTCCTATTTGGTCTATTTCATGGGCCAGATTGTTTGATGTTTAATTAATAAAAAGCAATGTTGTGCTTGCCAGCAACTTTTGAGTAGCAAAGGGTCTATAATTTTCTCTTGACATGTATTGGGGTGTAAATTACATTATTGGAAATCTTTTCAGCTACCAAACTTTCTTTCCCAGTAACTCAAATATTTATTTCTTTTAACAGTATTATTCATTTATTATAAACTAGAGGCCTGGTACACAAAATTTGTGTGGGGGGGGTAGGGAGTGGGGGAAAGGGGGAATCCCTCAGCTCAACCTTCATCCTCTCCAATCCAGGAGTCCTCAGGGGATGTCCTACTGATGGCTTAAGCCTGCTCCCAGTGGTTCTCTGCTCTCTTCGGGGCCTGCCTGCTTCATACCATGACAATGGGCAAGCAGACCCTGCTGGGCGCTGCCTGTGGGCCTGTGCTTGCCTACTTGCCAATCGCCATGATGACCAGCCATGCCCCGTGACTCGCTGGCAGGCCCTGCCTATGGGCTGTGTTTGATTGCTCACAGATCACCAGGGCAAACCACCAGCAGGTCTGGGTTGCCACAGGCAGGGCAAACCACCAGCCTGCTCTGGGTTGCCACAGCAATGCCTGCTGGACTCACATTGCTGGGGCGACGCCGCCAGTGTCCTGCACTGGCTGCTATGGGCATTGCCATCTTTGTTGTGGAGTGATGGTTAATTTGCATTTTACTCTTTTATTACATAGGATCTAAACTAATAAAAGCAAAATATTAAAATTAACCGTTTCTCCGAGACAGGGTAAGCCATGCCCACCAGCCAATCAGAGCGGCTGTATGCAAATTAGCCCAGCTAACATGGCGGCCGCCACTCACGGACCTGAGTAAACATTTAGGCAGCGTCTGTTGCAGCAGGAGCGAGAGGGAAACTGTTTTCGGCCCTTGGCGGGCAGCCTCCGAAACATGTTTCAATAATGTAACAATCATAGAATCCTCAGGAGCTGAAGGGAACAGCAGACCTAGCCTGAGTCTAAAACTATAACATTGTTGCAGTATAGACTCTGTGAGGTGAGGCAGAGAGAGGCTTTGTTACATGTGTAGGCCGGCTTAAAGGAACAGTGTATCAATTATAGGAGAAAAACCCCAGAATCTGCGTCCAGCCAGCCTTGCTGGGACGTTGGGTCAATGGGAGCTGTGGGCAGCCTTAAAGCCCCTCACCCAGGCTGGTCAGGCACGCCAGCAGGTGGGCATCCCCCGAGGGCTCCCAGACTGCGAGAGGGCACAGGCCGGGCTGAGGGACCTCCTGAGTGCACAGAGCGGCTGCAGGGCGGGACAGCGCAGGACCCAGGACCCGTGATGGGAAACAGGCGGCAGGGTTGGAG
>PVJC01055379.1:0-10191 GCA_004026665.1 Murina feae
TAAACCCCAGAAACCTGCTTCCAGCCAACCTCACTGGAACCTTGGGTCAATGGGAGCTTTGGCCAGCCTGCAAACAGCCTTCAGCCCCTCACCCAGACTGGCCAGGCACCCCAGTAGAGACCTGAACCCTGAAGGGGCTGTGGGCAGCCTGAAAATGGCCCTCAGCCCCTCACCTAGGCTGGCCACACCCTCATGGGGTAGGGTCTCCACTGAGGGGCTTGGCCAGCCTGCAAACAGCCATCAACCCCTCACCCAGGCTGGCCAGACACGCCAGCAGGTGGACATCCCAGAGGGGTCCCAGACTTTGAGAGGGCACAGACCGGGCTGAGGGACCCCCCTCCGAGTGCACAAATTTTTGTGCACCAGGCCCCTAGTATAATATAATATAATATAATATAATACTATAACTAGAGGCCCGGTGCCCGAATTTGTGCATGGGTGGAGTCCCTAGGCCTAGGTGGCAATCAAGGCCGATCAGGGCCGGGCCGATCAGGGCCTGCTGGCAGAAGGGAGGGTTAGGGTGTAGGAGGTTGGCTACTGGCCCTGAGGAGGGAGCTGGCCCTCGGCCCCTCTAGGAAAGGGGCCACATCCACCACTACCCACCCCCAATTCTCCGGAAAGGGGCCATATCTACTACTACCCATCCTGAAGGCCCTGGCAGGGTTGGCAGAGGAGGCTATGGCTGCCGGGCCAGGTGTAGAAGGAACAGACGCTGGACACTGACACTACCGGCAGGCCATGGGAGGTTGGCTGTGGGAGCACACTGACCACCAGGGGGCAGTTCCTGTGTTGAGGGTCTACCCCCTGGTGGTCAGTATGCATTATGGTGACTGGTCGATCGGTCGTTCTGGTTGTTTGTTTGCTTAGAGGCCTGGTGCATGAAATTTGTTCACTGGGGGTGGAGGATCCTCAGTCCGGCCTGTGCCCTCTCGCAGGCCAGGACCCCTCGCTCCTTTCTGCCTGCCTGCTTGCTGCTCTCTACCGCTCAACTCCCTGCTCCTTAGTGCTGTCACAAAGACTCCCACCACCGCCGCTGCACTCGCCAGCCATGAGCCCGGCTTCTGGCTGAATGGCACTCCACCTGTGGGAGCACACTGACCATCAGGGAGCAGCTCCTATGTTGAGCATCTGCCCCCTGGTGGTCAGTTCATAACAACAAGTCATCCCACTGTTCGGTCTATCTGCATATTAGGGTTTTATTATATAGAATAGATATGGGACATTTGGGGCTGTTACACACATTTGCCATTCTCTTCTGTTGACAGAGGTAATCCCACTCACACAGTTTAGTTTCTCAAACATATGACTGTAATAAAAATATGACTTAACACCTCTGCCTTGAAGAACCAGTCAGGATCAGCAGGGTATATATGTTTTCCCTTTTTTTTTTCTAGCTAATAATAAGGGGCATTTACAAGCTTTGACATTTACTAGGAATGAATTTTGTTGAAATTGGCTTTTTCCTATAAGAAAGGGCTCTCTTACAATGAAAACAAAATAAAATCAAATCAAAGCTCTGAGATTCTCAACGGGCCCTTTAGCACCACATATCTAGTAGTTCCCTAAGACACTTATATAGCTCACATGCAGGTCCACTTTGTTCTCGGACAGGAGACCAGTCTGTGTCAATCTGGGATAGAAATTCCATCCACACGTGGATGCAAAGCGGTGCAGCCTGGCAGGAAGCCGAGGTCTATTGGTCTATGGGCTTGTACTTTGTTCACACAGGTAATGTGGCTTTGCAGGTCAGTAGCTCAACTCCCCCTGCATTTTCTCTTCTGTTAAGTGGGGGATGCTCCCCAACCTCTCTGCAGAGCGGCAGCAGTGTGCAGGGCTTCACATTTTCCTGGTGCTTTTGGGAGAAAGAGTGTGGCAGCAACAGGAGAGAAACTTAGCAGGGTACACAGATGCTACCTTGTCTAGTCCCAGTTATTCACTGGTACCTAGTAGTCATTGAGGGGTCAGTGGGCTTCTCAAGCTCTCTTACCTCCCAGGACTGTGTAAGTTTGTTTCAGGAATGTGTGCTTTGGGCAGGTGGTGGTTGAGATGGAGTGGTATTTTCCTCTGATACAAAATAACTCCCTGGAGACTTATTTATGGGGTGGAGGTGGGAGAGAACAAAGAGAATCAGAGAGGTACAAACCAAACACTCAGTATTCTAACAACCTTCCAGAATTTATCTAAAATTATTGGGTTTCAAATCTACTAGGGGCTCTGCATGCTTTTTGTATAAAGCTCAGTCTTCAAATAATTTAAGGCCAACATCAGATTAAAGGGGAAAAAAAAAGGATATTTAGGTGACTGTCTTTGTCACACAAAGGATTATTTAAAATACTAGGAGCCCAGTGCACAAAAATTTGTGCACTCAGTGGGGGCTGGGAGGTGGGTCCCTCATCCTGGCCTGTGCCCTCTCACAGTCTGGGACCCCTCGGGAGATGTCCACCTGCTGGCGTGCCTGACCAGTCTGGATGAGGGGCTGATGGCTGTCTGTAGGCTGGCCAAGCCCTGAAGTGGGGATCCTCACCCCATGGGGGTGTGGTCAGCCTGGGTGAGGGGCTGAGGGCCGTTTTCAGGCTGCCCACAGCTCCCTTTGACCCAATGTCCCAGCGAGACTGGCTGGAATCAGGTTTCTGGGGTTCATTTATCTTCTATAATTGAAACTTTGTTGCCTTGAGCAGAGGCCCAGCCGGCCTAGGCAGGCATTTTCCTCCCTCACTGGTGCAATGGAAGCCTCCTGTTTGCTCTAGCTCTGTCGCTACCGCTGCCATCTTGGCTGGGTTAATTTGCATACACCTGCTCTGATTGGCTGGTGGGTGTGGTTTAGGTGTAATGGAGTGAGGGTCAATTTGCATATTACTCTTTTATTAGATTAAATAACGGAAAGCTTAGAATAAGAGCCTCCTGAGTGCATGTCCTTCTCTGGAGATCATGAAGAGCTGAGCTGAGGGCCATGGGGAGTGCACCTCGAGGCAGCTGTCTGGATAAGGCTTCCAGATACACCAAGTGCATGGAGTATTAAAAGAAAATGAAAAGTAGAGATCAACTGTAATGGTTAATTTTATGTGTCAGCTGGGCTAGGCTTTGGTGCTCCATGGTTTGGCCAAACAGCAGTCTAGGTGTTGCTGTGAAAGTATTTTTTTTAAAGATGTAATTAACATTTGAATCAGTAAATTTTAATAAAACATATTACTGGCCATAACATGGGTGGACCACATCCAGTTGAAGGCCTGAAGAGAAAAGATGAAGGCTCCTTGACGAGGAGGGGATTCTGCCTCCAGACTGCTTTTGGAATCAAAACTGCAACATCAACACTTGCCAGGATTCCCAGCCTGCAGCTTGCTCTGCACATGTGAGACTTGCCAGTCCCCACAACTGCATGAGCCAGTTCCCTAAAATAATCTCTCTCTCTCTCTCTCTCTCTCTCTCTCCACACACACACACCCTATTGGTTTTGTTCTTGGTTTCTCTGGAGAACCCTGAGGCACCAACATAAGATCATAACATTGTTCTAATTTTTACCAACTATGGCCTCAGAACTGAACAAAAAGGAAAGCTATCACCTACTGTTTTCATCACTTCATAAAAGAAAAACAAATTTCTATTCACACAATAAGAAAGATGTCATATCAAAGGAGAATACACACACACACACACACACACACACTGAGTGGCCACAGTATTATGACCACCTGACGTTTGTAGGCAAATTAGCTATAATTTCGTGCTGAAGTTGCTAGAGGGCCAGATCATTATAAATGTTTGAATAGCCCAACATACCTAAGTATCATTGCTGATCAAGTTCATTCTATCACATTGATGGTGTATCCCAATGGAGATGGCTTCTTCCAAGACAATGCACCATGCCATGGTGCTCGTATTGTGCAGGAGTGGTTTCAAGAACATGAGGGAGACTTTACCTTGCTTAGGTGGCCCCCACAATCACCAGATCTCAATCCAATTGAGCATTTGTGGGATGAAGTTAAAAGAGCCATCAGGCAGCTGGTTCCACAACAATCAAATCTCACAGAACTGGACAGTGCTATTCATCAGGCATGGTGTCAGATTCCTCACATCACCTTTCAACATCTCATGGAGTGAATGCCAAGAAGAATCACCGCAGTATTGAAGGCAAAAGGTGGCCCAACGAAGTACTGATGGGGTGGTCATAATAATCTGGCCACTCATTATAATATGTATCCCTCGTTCAGAGGCTATTAAATTGCATTGTTTACCCATATCTTCAGAAAAAAATCACTTCTACTGTCATGGTAAACAACCTGCTTCCCTATTTATAATGATCTGGCCCTCTAGCAACTTCAGTGCAAAATTAGAGCTAATTTGCCTACAAACATTTGGTGGTCATAATAATCTGGCCACTCAGTGTTTATCTTTATTGTTGAAAGCATTACATATGTCCCCCTTTTTCCACCGTTGAAGGTCAGTTACATGGATTAAATAAATTATGTCCTGCTAAATAGCTTACCACACTGCCCTTCCATTTTCCATGCACAGTTGGAAATGTCTGACCAGTCTTCAGGAATTGTGCTGTCGGTGACCCAACTTCTGATTGTTATTCCTAAGAGAACAGTCCTTCTTCCCCACCCTCCTCCCCAAAATATTATCTCCTGCTATAAGAATGTGGGAGAGCAAAAAGGGACCATAAACCTTGAATTGTCAAGGCTTATGGTCCTTTTCTCCTTTCTGCAATCAGTACATAAAGAATCATATCTCTGTTTATGAGCCAGGCTGATTCTTGTCTTTTTTCTTTTGTCACAGACGATCATAGAAACAGCTTGCTCTAAAAGCACCTCACAGTTCCTTGTTAAATGAGACCACACTTCCTTTATGTCCTTTGCTCAGCTCAGCTGTTCATGCAGGGGCTGGGGAGATTTTCCATCGCAGGTTTCTTAGAATTCATTACTCTTGTAGAGTGTTAGAGCTGGAATTCCCCTGAAGAGCACCAAGTTCTATTCCACTTATTGCAGATGATAAAAGTGAGGCTAATTGAGGTGAAACAGTGCTCAGTAGTGAAGGGGGGAGTTAGAACTCAACTTCCCAAATGTCATTTCAGCAATCGCCTTGCTCATCATAACTTCCTCTTCTGCCTTCATCACTTTCAACTCAGTTGCCACTTTCCCCTAGAAGAGTCCTTCTCATTTCACACCGCCTCTCCTTTGCTTTGAAGATTCATATCTGAAACTCTGTTTAGCTAAGCCTTGACTTTCTTCCATATTCTACATATTGACTAGCATCTCTTAACCTCCTTTTATGTAGGTTAGATACTTCCCACATCTCTCTGCTAATCTGTAAGGGCTTGGCCTTCAAAATCAGTCTTAGTCCACTCGTGCCTGTGGAGCCTGAGAGGATGAATAAAAATACTTGCTTGAAATTATTGCCTATGTTTGTTAAAGGTACAGAATTCATTTTTCCTCATACAATATTTTTTACAACTACCTTTATTGATGTTTTTTTTTTTGCGAGAGAGAGAGAGATTAGAAGGGAGAGGGAGAAAGAGATAGAAACATCAATGAGAAAGAAACATCATCACATCATCCACCGGCTGGCTGCCTTCTGCACGCCCCCTACTGGAGATGGAGCCCACAACCCAGTCATGTGCATTGACTGGGAATCATACCTGCGACCTCCTGGTGCATGGATCGACGCTCAACCACTAGGACCCATACAATATTTGCAATAGCTTTACATACTTCTCATTTTTCTGACACTTGCCATTTCATCTCTTGGGTAAAAGGTGTTGCCAGTTTTCTTTTGGAGCCACGCATTTATCCAAGTTTCAGATTCTCATCTATTTCCAGTTATGCTCTCCGTTGAGTTTTCTCCAGTTGTGAAAACGGTCCTTCTCTGTCCCTACTTACAGAAACAAAATCTGAAAGCAAATTGAGAGCCTCTCAACCAACAGTGAGTCATGGACCTCAGCCTCCACCTCTTCTAAGCAGTCCAGCAACCCTTCCTGTTGTAGCCAAGACATCTCTCATTTCTCAGGAAGCTATTCACCACTTCCCTTGTGCCTCTCACCTCATCGTCTTTTTCTTCTCACTCATACAAAATAGAAGCAGCCAGATAGGGACTTTCTCATGTTACTCTACAGTGCATCTCCCTCAAGTATATTCATCTGCAGTGTGACCTACCCTCAGACAGTGTCAGAGCCTGAGGTGATCCTAACCCTCTTGACAGATCATGCTAAGTGTGCTATTCTGTCCCATCTCTTCAGTACTTTACTCCTTTTATTATTGCTACCTCTCCATCTTCAACCTTTCTACTAGATGGGTCCTCTCAGCATTTATTCACTTTCAAGTACTTCCTAACTTAGGAAAAAAAAAAAAAAAAAAAGAACAACAACCTTGGACACATCCTCTGACTTCAGCCTTACTTTATGACCAAACTTCTTAAAGATCACACCCCGAATCCACTTTCTTACTTCCCCACCCACACTTTCAATCCATTGTGATCAATGTTTGCTCCCAAAGGCCCATTAAGACTGTTCTCATTGAATTCCTGGTTGCTAAATCCAACGGACATTTTTCAATCCTTATTTATTTGGTGTCATGGCAGAATCCTTTTCAGTTGACCAACAGTCTTGAAGGCTTTTAACTCTGACCCAAAGCCTGCAGGGCTTGTTAGGAGTTCCTGGCACAAAACAAGTCTCAATTTGATGAAATAATTAAAATGGAAAATAGGTTGGAGCCAAATGGTAAAGGCTTTTACCTCTGACCTGTGAGGATTTTTACTCTCTAGGCAACAGTAATCTAGAAAAGTCTTTGCGAAGGAAGTAGCATTGCCACACCTTTGAGGAAGTAAACTCTGGGGCAGTGGATGGCTTGGAGCAGTGGTATGAAGGTGCGATTTACATCACCGGGGAATTTGTGAGATGAAAATTCTTGGGTCCCACCCCTGACTATTAATTCTGAAAATCTGGAGGTGTGGCCCACTGATGGATGTTTCATAAAAGTAAAAATCAGAAAACCACTGGTTTGGAGGAGAAATGGAGACACAACAAATGAAAGTTAGCAAAAGCCTGAAATAGACATGAAGGTGGGTGGAGAATGGCGTAGTGGAGACAATGTGTAGCATTTAGTCACTGGATGAAGGCCTTAGGCATTTTTTTGAGTAGCTACTGACTTTCTTTTAGAGGCAGTCCTGAGGTTGCCTCAGAATTCCCTCATTCTCTCAGCAGATCCTTACTGGGCTGGGAGTCATTTAATATTAGTGGGCAGAACACAAGCCAAGCCCAGAGCTAAAGTTATGACCATCACTGTTTCTACTAGACCACCTCCTCCAAGATCCTGGTAGATACACAGTGTGAGCCCTTTTAGTACTTAGTGGTGGACAGTGGGAAGCTCTCCAAAGTCACCCCACCTGTGAACAACGAACACTTTTAACAGGAAAACTGACATTTGCATTACCAACAGGTTTACTCTTTCCAGGATCTCCCCTTCAGTTTCAGCTGGCCCCACAGGCAGTCCATGTGGTCCTGAGGGACAGTTGAGGTGTATGGTGGCTCACAACAGTTCACTTTTAGAAACCACTTTTATAAGATCTCAAAGTAGGAGGGCAATGGACATGGACATAGTCCAGTGGATGAGGTTAGGTGTGACGGAGCTTCCGCTGCAACCTAGAGAAAACAACTAGTTGACTCAGGCTAAAAGGGAATTTATTTAATAGACAGAGAGCACCCAGGAGGCTTGGAACCTGGAAGGAACAAATGTGAATCAACTAGTAGGTTTATGGCCAGACTTACACAGAGGAATGGCTACTCAACACTGCTGGAAACTGATTGTTTTTAACCTACCTTGGTTGCTCTGAAAGGACAGAGCTATGCACCCATTAAGTTGAAACATTGTTAGTTAAAGCAAACCCCTACTTGTTACTTACATGTAAATTCTTGCTGCCTGCTTATTGTCTGAATTTCCTGCCTAAGGATATGGTTGTTTTCTCAGAGACTCAATGAAAGGCTAGTGAGACCCAGGCATCAGTGGGCAATCTACCCTGGTAGAGGAAAGATGCCACGCCTGGTCCCCCAGTTTCCAAATTGATTCTCTTCTAGTCTCTCTCTCTTCATTTTGTGTGCGGCCTCCTTCAGAACTCAAACCCTGAACAGGAACCCTGAACCGCGCTGGACATGTAAGGGGCTCCAATAAACACTAGGAACCCCCACTGGACATAGGATGCCAGGTGTTGCCTCTATTGATAGTGAGACACAGCTGCTCTCTACATAGATCCTTTCCTACCCAGTTTGTGTCACTAGTCAAGGGAGGGGTGGGGGGTGCCCTATAGATTCAAGGGAGGCTGGGGTTGTAGTTTTTTGCTTCCAGAGGTGACGGTGGTCTGTGCCACCTGGAATGGACCTCTGATGCAGAGAACCAAAAACAAACAAGAAAACCCTACTGATGCAATTGCAAGTCATGTGGAGTTTTCAAGATAAAGGGATCTAAGACATCATCTAGTTCAGATTCCCCAAAGTCCAACCTTTGAAAAACTTTTTATGAATAGAGTGAAAATATATAAATTCGACTAGGGGCCCAGAACACGAATTCATGCACCTTGAAAGGAAGTGTGGGCTGCAAGGCTGTGGTGGGCACAGGGGCGGGTCCTCCGCACCCCTGCCCAGCCCCTCCTACCGCAGCCCAGTCTGCAGGCAGTCCCTGCTCCCACCCACACACTGATGGCGCCTGCCCCGACGGTGCAGAGCTATTGGGGCCAGTGCTAGCAATGGGTGCGAGCTGCGGCTGCTACCCCAATCACCCCTCAGGAGTAGGGGGAGGTGGAGAAGCCCTCAGGGGTGATTGGGGACTGTGCTGGGTGTTGGCAGTGGGTACAAGCAGCGGCTAAAGCACCAGCAGCAGGTGCAAGTGCCCGGTGGGACTGCAACAATTTTCAGTAACCACCAGAGACTCGCCCTGATGACAGTGACTGGTGTCCGGCCTTCGTCTGCAGCCCCCACTCACCTGCTCCACCATCCCACTGTGGCTGACGTCTGCCAGGCTGTGCTCTGCCACCTGCTGCTGATGTCCGCCATGTCCCACACGCGCCCCCTGGTGGTCAGTGCATGTCATAGCAAGCGGTTGTTAGGTTGTTCCATCGTTTGGTCCATTTGCATAGTTTTATATATATATATATATATAGATAAAAGGGTGTCTATAGGTAAAATGGCGTCTGCCTGCAGCTCTCTCTCAATACACTCACACCTACTTCCAGTCTCTAAGACACCTGCAAAGGATTCAAGGCCTTACAATGATATTGAAAAGTGAGAGAGAGAAAATAATTTTAGAAATAGTTTGAGAATTCTCAAGAAGGCTTGGAAGCTCGGCAGGAGCAAAGGCGAGAAAGCAGTTGGCAGGCTTAGATTTTTTTACCAATTGTTTGCTTGGTCTAGCTGAGTCAATTCAGGCTTAGGAAAGTGACAAATTTCACTTAAAAGTACTTAAAACGAAATAGAACAACTTCTTTTGTGGTTCCTTGGCCATCATTGTCTCTTCTGGAAAACAAAGCTGTGTGACCCAGACTATTAAAGCTTGTGACAAAATTTCAAGGACAGTGAAGATTCTTAGTGCCTCATTCAGAGTTTCAATTCTCAGACAACCCTCATTTTGTATTCTGCCTCTCATCTTTTGTACAATGTCTTTGTTTCCTAATTTTAAATTTCAGTACCACAAAATTATTTGTTACTTTAAAAAATATTCTTGGAAAAAATGGTAATTTAATAAATATTCAGATTCATAATGCTAATCATAAGGGACTTCGAATATTTTGTTACATTTACAAATTCTTTTAAAAGCCAATTAAAAAATGCATAACAGCTGCATTGCTATTAGCCCCAAAGTGGAAATAACTCAAATGTCCATTAACAGGTAAATGAACAGATTATAATATATTCAGAAAATAAGTACTACTCAGCAAAAAAGGGGAATACACTTCTGATTCTTGCATTAATATGAATTTCAATACATCCTGTTGAGTGAAAAAGCCAGAGATGAATGAGCACATACTGTATGATTGCCTTTATGTAAAGTTCTAGAGCAGGCAAACGCAAATTACGGTGACAGAGATGAGGACAGTGGGTGGAAGTGGGGAGTAAGGAGATGGAAAGGGGTACAAACAGGTGACGGTTATGTAGTTGTAATGCATTTGTTAAAACTCAAGTATGCTTAAAATCTGTATATTCATTGTTAT
>PVJC01055380.1:0-10216 GCA_004026665.1 Murina feae
ATGGATGTTTGGAAGGATGGGTAGATGGATGGTTGAGAGTATGGATGGTTAGTTAGACAGACGGATGCTTAGCTGAGTAGACAGATAGACCAATAGATGGATGCAATGGTGGAGTACAGGGGTGGATGGCCAGACATCACCCCTCTTCCTGCCTTCCTTAGGTGCTCTCTGAGTGGAGCTGCCTGTGTGAATAGTACGGAGGCTAACACTGGGTCGTTCTCTCAGGCAGCTACCTGCCTAGGCCCCAAAGCCCATCAAAACCTTCAGTTTCACTTCTGTGTCAAGGTAACTTCTGCTGCTTCCTCTTGGGAGCATCTCTTATAATACATACTGTTCTCCCGGCACAAAACGATGCCGGTTATCTTAGAAAACGTAGATGACACGGAAAAACTTGCAAAAATGCATGGAGAGTCATCCTGGTACCAGCCTCTGAGGAACCCCCTCCACGCCCCCTCCCCCATTCTGACCGTGGTGGATGTGTCACTGTGGCTCTTCTGACAGCTGCCAGTGCCAGTGCTTGACTGCCCCTCTGCCCCTGGCTTAGGGAGTGCCAGGCTCAATGGGGCCTGGGCCGAGCCCGACGCACCTCCCCACAGTGGGGGGTGGGAGACAGAAAGCCACGAGCCTTCTTGGCAGGCAGACTAGAACCAAGGCCCTGGCTTCGGTACATCTCCCAGGAGGCACATGTTTGTTGGCACAGGGCCACACCAAGCCAAGTGCTTTTACGACTTCTTCCTTGGAAGCTGTCTTTTGAACCCAAAAGGACATGCAAACCCCAAAGAGAAGCCCTGGCCACAGGTGCTGCCTGGGGGCACAGTTGGAAAAGGCCAGCCCTCTTCTCTGAATGTAAACGGTGCCCATTTGAGCGCCAGTCTGCACCGCTCAGGCCTCAGCTTCACTTGGGAAGGGTGGGGACTCAGACTGTCCCGTCGGACACCCTCAGACAGGCAGGTGGATGGGGATCAGGGTATGGATGGGCTCTGAGTATCTGGAGCCAGGAGGTGACTTTTCCCGCTCCGGGGGCAGGAGCAAGATGGACAGATTCAGACCCAGTCTGCTGCCACAAGGGCCCTGAGGAAGCCCCGCTGAGTTCCGGTGGGAGGAGTAGGCGACAGAGAAGGTGGTCCTCTCTCCCACTCTCACTTGGTGTGCCCTCCAAGGCTTGGGAGTGGGGAGGGTTTTGCCAAAACAGCAGCCCCCTGCCCTCTGGTATGACACCATACTTGGCCTTCTGTCTAGAACACGAGATGCTTTTCCTTGAATGTGTCACCTCCTCCTGGAGGCCTCCCTGACTACACCAGCTGAAGAAAGCTTCTCTCCACTCTGGTTGCATCTCTAGGGTCTCTACCCCATGTTCTTTTTCCTTTCTGGTGTGAATAGATGAATGGATGAATGTCTCTAAGCCAGCGATTTTCAACTGGTGTACTGCAAAAGGCACCCTGGTGTGCTGCAAGCATTTTAAAAATATACAATACCTGACTATTAAGTCAGGAGCACTGACCTCCTTTCCCTTAGAATGTTAAAAAAAAAGCAACAACAGTAGCCATATAGTGTAAATGAATTAAAATTAAACCTGTTCTTGTCAGATCAGCAAAAAACATTTTTTGGCGTGCTGCAGAATTTCAGTAAATAGTTAATGTGTGCCATGAGATGAAAAAGACTGGAAATTGCTGCTCTAGGGACGAAGCACATGGCTGGGCCGTGGGTCAGAGAAGGCAGTGGGCGGCAGGAGCTAGGAGACCTGTGCTCTGGTCCTGGCAGCTCTCGGGGCTGCTGGCTCTGGAGTCCCCCACCCAGGCCTGTTCTCCGTGAAATGCACAGGATGTACAGTGCCAGCCTGCTCGCCCCAAGAATCAGCGGGTTTACCGCCCTCCCTGCGGTATCTGCCAGGGAGGTATCTGCCAAACCAGGTTTATCAGCCAATCATTAATTTGTCTTTTCCTCTTTTATTTTATTTTTTTAATATATTTTATTGATTTTTCACAGAGAGGAAGGGAGAGGGATAGAGAGTCAGAAACATCAATGAGAGAGAAACATCGACCAGCTGCCTCCAGCACACTCCCCACTGGGGATGTGCCCGCAACCAAGGTACATGCCCCCGACCGGAATCGAACCCGGAACCCTTGAATCCGCAGGCCGATGCTCTATCCACTGAGCCAGACTGGCTAGGGCTTCTCCTCTTTTATCAATCATCCTGCCCACCAGCCAGAGCCTCGAAGGGGATGAGAAGCCCTGGGGAGGCACCAGGTTGGCAGAACTGGCGCTCCAAGCAAAGAAACGAGCCATGGAGCTTGGCTGGGGCCTCCGTGGGGGCCGCAGGGCAGGTTCACCTTTTGGGACACTTAAGACAGCTCCAGGGGCCCTGCTTGTCTCCTCCTCAGGGTGGGAAATGCTGACAGCTGTGTGTGCGCACATGTGCCTGTTTACATGTCTGTGTTCCTGTGTGCATGCAAGTGCGTGAACATGTGCACATGTATGGCATTCCTGCAGTGTGTTGTATGGTGTAGGGGTGTGGTGTATGAAATCTCTGTGCCTGTGTGGTGCATGTGTGGCATGTGTGTGTGGTGTGTGTAGGTGTGTGGTGAGTTCATCCAGGGCCCGGGGGATAGTGTTTGTGCTTGCACGTTTGGTGTGTGCATTGGGGGTGGCATGATGTGCATCTGGGGTGTGTGTGGTGCGTGTGCGTTTCTGTGTATGCATGCACGCTATATGTGATGCATGTGGGGGGAGTGTATGGGCAGGGACAGGAGGAGCAGATGGACTGACAGGGAGTTTCTCTAGATGATTAATGGCCGTTGGAAGGAGGCACCGCATCCATCAGACACTCCTGGCAGGTTCTGAGCTTGGCGCCCAGCCCATCTTCTGGCTGAACCAGCCCAGGTGAGACTGTGTTTCCAGCCCGGGGGGCCCAGGGCTGGAAGGCTGGGTCCTGAACGGGACAGAAAGCCCCCTTCAGAGCTGCCTTGCCTCCCGTACACCCATAGCATAGCACAGACCACCTGGGCAGCTGCCCAGACATAGTCCTCAGCTACTTCCTAACACATACCCGTGAATAAATGCAGAATCCAGGGCCTCCCCTCAGGGACTCTGGACCAGGGCCCAGGAGTCTGCATTTTAAACAGATATGACAGGAGTTTGGTTCTGGAGGGCTTCACACCACACTTAGAAGAACCCACCTAGTGCTGTAAGCAGCCTTGGCAAAGACTGGGAAGGTGCCCTTCCCTCCCCCTCCTGGGTTTGCCCCTTGAGCATCCATTCTCTGTCCCTTTCATTTGCTGGTTGACCTTAGGCAAGTTACTTGAACTCTCTGGGCCACTTCCTCATTTCTCCTAATAATCCTGTCTCTTACTAGCTTTAAGACCTTTCTGTGCCTCAACTTCCTCCTCTGTGCAAGGGGGTTAATATGATACCAGCCTGCTTGGGTTCTTGGGTTCTTGGGTTCTTGGAAGGAGTGAATGAGTCGTGCCTGAGGAGTCCCATGGGGACCTATTCTGTTCTGTGCCCTGGCGATAGGATGTGTGGTTAGATGGGGCAGTGTGGCTCGTAGTGGGTGGTCAGCGAGGTGAACATCATTCTGGATCCTAATAAAACTATCTGTGCTTACTGAGCCTGCTGCAACCTGTGGGCTGTGTCACCATTCCCACTTCACAGACAAAAATACTCAAGGCTCAGAGAAGTCACATGACTCACCCAAGGTCACTGAGCATAGGAGGGCAGCATCCCAAAGTCTGCACTCTGTCCTTGGCCTTCAGGGTGAGGTTGAGGCTGCCAGACCACCTCCCGCCCCCTCTCCCTCCCCAAGCCCTGGGAACCCAGGCAGCAGGGAGGACTAGGCTGGAGGGGTTGGGATGCCCTAGAGCTGCAGCCTCTAGCAAATCCAGCCCAGCTAGGGGATTAGACTGTACCTGGCTCTGTTTACACCAGAGAAACAAAGGCGGCTGCGCCTTTATCTGGGGAGAAGGAGCAGGAGGTGGGGGGACTCTTCTCTGGCCTGGTCCTGCATGGAAGGGAGGAGCAGAATCTGGGCTTTGATCCCCCAACTTGCTCCCCTGCTCCCCAAGCCCAGAGGGGTGACCTCACATCTCTGTATGGAGGACAGGATGTGCCTGGGGTGGGGTGAGTGGAGGGGATAGGCTGGGGGAGTGAGGGCCTTCATGGGGGAGGGTGACAGAGCAGCCTGGGAACCCAAGGTTCACTGCAACTAACCTTCCCAGGCAGCTGGCCCAGCCCACAGTGGGGAATCCCAGCCCAGGGGCACGTGGGCTGCAGGCCCTTCCCCCTCAGGCCATGGCTTCAAACCTAGCACTAGGCCTCCCCTCTCAATCACTGAAGGGAAACAGCCAATAAAACAGAATCAGAGCAAGCATCCCCATCCACCCCTCTTCCATGTGCCAGAACCCCACCCCCTCACTACAGAGAGGAGTGTGTGTGTGTGGGGGGGGGGTGTGCAGTGAGTTTTTCTGGCTCCCACTTCGCCCCGCAGAGGGTTCTGATCCTTCCCCCTAGACCACTGCGGGTGGGGAAACACATCGGTCCCTCCCCCAGGCCGCCCCGGGAAGCAGGCTCGGGTGCCGGGCAGGCGGCGGCAGCAGTGAGTGCCGGCTCACTGGAGCCAGGAGCTGACCTTATTAGCTGGGGGCAGCTGTTCACGGTGCACATCTGGCAGCGGGCTGCGGCCGTGCCCCCTCCCCCCGCCCAGCCTGCGTTACCTTCCAGGAATGCTGGCAGCTCCTCCTGCATCTGGAGCGTGTTTCTGGGGGCAGCAGGCGCCCCCTCCGGCGCCTGTCCCGGGCTAGGGGGGCGCCCCACCCGGATTTCCTGGCTCCTCCCTCCTCTGGCTGCTGGCGGAGCCTCCCAGGCAGGCCTGAGGTTGGACCATGAGACAGAAAGGGCGGCAGGACTTGGCTTTCTCCCAGTGGCACTGGGGGGACCTCAGGGATCCACTGGTTGGTCCCCATTGTAGAAAGGGGGAAACTGAGGCCGGGGGAGTCTAACGCCTTGTCCAGGGTCTTGGCTTCCTGTGGCATTTGCAGTTGAGCAGCAGATGCTGATTTCAGCGTGAAGATCACAGAGGTCTGAGTCATCCCACAGCCCGTGGCATCATCCTGCCTGGGTCTTCACCTCTGGCGGGCTGGGCTAGGAGCTGAGGGCCTGGGGGACATGGGGAGGAATGAAGAGCAAAGCCCCCCGCATGGCTAGCGCTGTAGGCAGTCCAAACTGTAAGGCACTGAGTCTGACTTCCCAGCCCAGCCTCGCCACTGCCAAGCTTTGTGACCTGGCCGTGCGCCTTCACCTCTCTGTGCCTCAGCTTCATCTGTAAAACAGGCTGGAGTGTGACGCCCTGGGTGACACCAGGGACTGGGGGCCTGAGAACAGGGAGGGGTGGGGTTCAACCTGCTTGGGATGGAAGAGGGGGCTTCCCTGAGAGGACCAGGAGGGCTGGTTAAGCGTGAGTCAGTTGTAGAAAAGAGGGAAGGAAGTTCTGGAGAGAGAGTACGGCAGGTGTGTGGGCTGTTGGGGGGTGGAGCTTGGATCTGCAGTAGAGGTGGGAGGAGCCAGTGTGAATGCTCACTCTTGGGTGCCAACAGCCAGCTTCTCTTGAACTTTGTGGCCCCGCCATGGGGAGCCCCCCATGGTTCATGAGCAGGAGAGTGGCTCGTGCACCCCCGGCAGCAATTGCCTGTTCAGCTTCGGGTGGAGCATCCCAGAGTCTGAGGGACAACTGCTGCCTCCAAGGCCTCTAACCCATGACCTTCCTGCTCCCTCCAGGCCGCCCTGTGCCTGTGCCCTGCTGCCCGTCACCCCTTTCTCAAGCCCCAGACCTTCCTCCTGCAAGATCTCCTGTGACTCGCATACACCCGGAGCACTGTCACCTCAATCTCACACTGCAGTCCTCAGCTTAAAGTGTGTACCCCATGGAGGGGATGAGGAGACCTGATAGAAGAGTGGAAGTGGGGTGTGGTAGGGGGACGGAACGGTGCGGCTGGTGGAGGGAGCGTGTGGGCAGAGGCTCGAAGGAGGCATGAGCAGGAACATGGCACGCACCTTGGGCAGCCTGTCCAGATGCCTGGAGGGCTGGGCTGGGGCTGGGATCCGGAGAAGGGAGCTCACGGTAGAGGTTGACAGCTTTGAGTGCGTGCTTGGGGATTCGCCTCATCCTGAAGGTACTAGGGAGCCATGGAAGGTGAGTGAGTGAGCGCACCATGGGGCAAGACAGTTCTGCCTGCTGCCTCAACCCTGGTGCCTGAGTGGGGCCTTTGGATGTTCTAGGGGGTCCCTAGTCATGAGTTGAAATGAATGAATAAGGTTCTATGGGAGGAAGGCCAAGGGCAGGGCCAGTGGGGAAGGGTGGACCATTGAGAACTGAGGTCTGGGGTCCTGGCTTGGGCCACCCATCCAAAGGTGCTGTCAGATCCAAGACAGGGTGCAAGAGGACCCCCGGGTGGTGGCATTCTGCCAAAGACACTTTCTCTGCCCGGATTCCCTGCCAGGTCGAACCGGAAGAGCCTGGAGACCTGACCCTGGCCTGGCGCCACAGGGCACTGGGCAGGGTGGTGTGGGGGGGGCACCCTCCAGCCCAGCCACCCACCAGCCTGCCCTGACCTCCGCCAGACACCGTGTCTCGCCTGCCAGCATCTGCTGCCTGCTTCCTCCCTCCCCCAGCGCATGTTTGTTTTTCTTCCAACCAGCGCCTCCCACAGAGGCAGTCATCCAAGAGAGGTGGTGTTCTGGAGACATCCCTCTGCCCTCTGTAGCCCCATCATGCCTCACAGCCCTGGAGGGGATGGCGTGGGAGGCTGGGCCCGGCGGGCAGGCGGCATCCTCGGCAGCCAGGATTTCGTCAGCCTTTGGCTCCTTGTCCTGCCGGTGGAATCCGGAGCAGGCGTGAGAGCAGCCCTGGCCTCAGCGTCCTGGGAAGGGGCTCTGGACGGCTTTCTGCTTGTTTTGGCCCCTCTCCCTGCTCCCTTTCTGCCCCCTTGGAAGAGTCAGGCAGAATTGGGTTAGGGCCCCAGAGGGGCGGGTTCCCAGCTTCAGGTTCTCCCTGGGGCCTCTGGGGCTGCCCCCAGCTCAGGCCTGGTCAGGACAGGCAGCTGTAGTGTGCTGATGCTGTTCCTCTTCCTCCCCCACAGACACCTAATGGACACCTACTGTGTGCTTGGCTGGTAAGACCAAGCCTGCAGGGCCCCACGCTGGGTAAGGTGGTGGCCTTTTGTTGACATGGAGGGAAGCCATTGGAGCATAGTGAGGAGGGTGCCATGCCCAGAGCTGGGCATCTAACTGACCACTACGACTCGTGTGGAGAAAGGAGCCACGGTCTCCTCCCCAGGGGCAGGGGGGTGAGCAAGGCCGGCATAAATGCTCCCCCAGGCCCTGTGGACGAGGGGGTGCTGCAGTGGAGAGAAGGGAATGCTGGAAGAGCCATGAAAAGGGGCACGGATGGAGCCCTAAATGGGATGCTCCGAGAATTCCTTCTCCCCTTGAGCCTCCCATTGGAGCTGGGGCTCAGGCTCAAACCGCCCCGTGGCCACCATTCCTCCAGGGCCATTGAACCCTGGTGGCCGCTCCCCAGGGAGCCCATGGCCCGTGTGCAGGAGAGGGAGCTGAGGCCAAGGGGGGGAATGCAGAGCTCCGAGGGCTCCTGGCACCTCTGTCCCTCTCCCAATAGGCGTGGGGAGGTCACCCAGGGTCTGTGATTTTGCCATTTTTTGTGGATTGTGAAATCCTACACCGGAACCCTGGGGATCCCACATCCCAAACTGGCGGGCCTTCAGACTGGCAGGAGGTAGGGTCCAGAGACTGCAGCAGGACAGGCACGCCAGGATGAGACCTGTCGGTTGGGAAGGATGGAAGTGCTTTCTGTCTCGATGTGCTGGTTGCATTGCACACTTACCTGCTTGCACTTACCTGTGGCCTAGTGGGGAGACTTTTCTGAGGGCCTAGAAGAGTGCAACCCCGCCAACGGGCAGGTACAGCCTGGGCAGAGGCTCGGAGGAAGGCATGAGCACGAGCGTGGCACACAGGGCTCCCTTCCAGCCTCTGCCCGTGCCATTCCCTCCAGTTGGCGGGGTGGCTTGATGCAAGTCACTGAACCTCTCTGAGTCTCAACTTCCTCATCTGTAAAGTGGGGACATTGGTGCTGTCTTCAAAGTGTTCTTGTAAAGACGAGGCAAGTTAATACAAGTGCAGCACTTAGCTGTGGTCACTGTTCAGACCAACCGGACACGGGGTTTCTGCACCGCCCCACGGTAGCTGGCCCTGCCGGTGCTTCTCCGTCAGACATTCCACACCTTCCCGAGGGTGCCAGGCTGGATCCTTCCCCCAGCCCACAGAAGGCCAGTGTGTTGTTCTGACCCTACTTTGGACTCTTCTGTCTCACTTTTAAAAAATGCCTTACTAATCAAAAGCTGCCTCCCCTTCCCCCCCCCCCCCGGTTCCCCGCCCGCAGTCCGGAGTTCCAGCCTGGCACGCATGGCCAATTCCCTCCTCAGAAGCCTGCCTCCCCACTTTGGAGACAGGCAGACCTGGGTTTGACCCACACTTTCTGCCTATGTCCCTTGGGCTCATTGCCTTCCTTCTTTGAGCCTTCGTCCTTGTATCAGTAAAATAGAGCTGATGATTCCTACTCGAAAGGGCTGAGGTAAGGATTCAACACGGGAGCCCCCAGTCCAGCACCTGGCACTTAGCAGGTGCTGTTTCCTTATGCTGCCTCCTGGGAACTCCCTGTGGTGCTGAACCGAGCACCTCTTCCCAGCTCCACCTGAGTCACGTTGGAAGCTCAAAATCAGCTGTGGTGAGAGTATTTACACCATGGAAATTGGCAGATGCTACAAACCAGTTGTTTTGGTTTTGTTTTTTGTTTGTTTGTTTGTTTTTTTCAGAAAGCTGGTTACATAACATTTACCTCACACCTCTGAGGAGGAGTTGTCAATGAGGTTGAAAGAACTGTTTTTGACCCAGCATGCCCAAATGCCTTGATTGAGGAATATGTCACACAGCTAGTAGGATTCAGGCTCTGGGCTGCAAGAGTCCAGAACCCTTTGCTTTAAGTACTCAGCCCTGCAAAGATGGTCAGCAAGGCTTCCTGGAGGTGGGGCTCCCAGCCCCCCACTTCTATCCCACACCCTTGTTTTAGGACTAAGGATGAGCCAGACACCCCTGGCACATCCTCCCCAAGGTTCCCAGGCCTGGGACTGGACAGGCAGCCTGACCATCCTCTGTGGTGGCTGCCAGGGAGGGAGTCAGCCCCTGGAAGGCAGCTAAATTCTCCTAGTTCCTGTCTGCACCCCCTGTCAGCTAGGTTCTCTTCACTCCCCCACCCCCAGCACCGCCCCCACCCTCGCTGGCTTGGTCTGCCACGGTCCCGGTATTCCTGTACCCGCCTTGCAGCCTGTGTTCTCAGAGATTTGTGGGTCTAAGTGTTCAAGTGACTTCCTGGCACATGGAAGGGCTCAGCGCTTTCCTCTTCACATGCCCTGATACCCTCCTACCCCTTCCCTGGAGCCCTTCCTGCCCCGTCATCCCTCCAGGACCCCGCAGCCTTTCATGGGTGACCCTGCTGGATGCAGCTCCACACACAGGCCTTGGCCACGTGCCTGTGCCCCTGCTGGGGGGAGGGTGCATTCAGAAGGAACAGGTGGGGCTGCTGTGTGGGGCTGGGTGGTCAGGTCTTCCACAGAGGTGCCCTGCGCACTTCAGATGTGTGGGCACCAGTGCACAGAGGCTGGGAGGACTCAAAGTTTGGGGTTGGATGGGGCCTGAGTGTGCACACTGAGCTGCCCTGAGGACTCCAGGGTAAGCAGGGACCAGGGCTGGGTGCTGCTGGTTGCAGCTCAGCTCTGGGGCAGCTCAGATGCCGTCCCAGGGCCCCCTCTCGTCCTCTCTGTGGTGAAGGTGACCGCAGGCCAAACGCAGCACTATCACCTGAATGCTGAACACGACCTCTAAGCACATGTCAGGTGCCTTGGGGGGCAGGCCCTGTGCCAGCCTCTTCGAACACAGCTTATTTTAAACCCATAACAGCCAAGCAAGGAGGCTACTACCACGGGCATTTTACAGATGGGCAAATCGAGACTCAGAGAGGGCAGAGGAGCCTGCTAGGGGTGAGGGGAGAGTGGGGCTTATGGAAGCAGGATGCCTAGTCTTGGGGGTAGACCTGTGCCCACAGCTCATGCTGGGGCAGCAGCCCTCACCTGGCTACTCCTTAGAAAAATCTGGA
>PVJC01055381.1:0-10210 GCA_004026665.1 Murina feae
ATGCCCTTACCCCCGCCACTGTCTTCATCCATAGGTGTAAGATTTTTGTCCAATCTCTTCCCACATCCCTTACACCCTCTTCCCCCTGAGAATTGTCAGTTCATTCCCTTTCTATGCCCCTACTTCTATTATATTCACCAGTTTATTCTGTTCATCAGGTCTTTTTATTGACTTGTTAGATTCACTTGTTGATAGACATGTATTTGTTGTCACTTTGTTGTTCATACTTTTTATTTTTACCTTTTTCTTCTTCTTCCTCTTCTTAAAGAATGCCCTTCAGCATTTCAGATAATCCTGGTTTGGTGGTGATGAACTCCTTTAGCTTTTTCTTGTCTGTGAAGCTCTTTATCTGACCATCAATTTTACATGTTAGCTTTGCTGGGTAGAGTAATCTTGATTGTAGGTTCTTGCTATTCATCACTTTGAATATTTCTTGCCACCCTTCTGGCCTGCATGGTTTCTGTTGAGAAATCAGCTGACAGTCATATGGGTACTCCCTTGTAGGTAACTGTTTTTCTCTTGCTCCTTTTAAGATTCTCTCTTTGTCTTTTGCCCTTGGCATTTTAATTATGATGTGTCTTGGTGTGGTCCTTCTTGGATTCCTTTTATTTGGGATTCTCTGTGCTTCCTGGACTCATAAGTCCATTTCTTTCACCAGGTAGGGAAAGTTTTTTGTCATTATTCCTTCAAATAGGCTTGTAATATCTTGTTCTCTCTTCTTCTGGCACCCCTATAATTCGGAAGTTGGTACGTTTGAAGTTGTCCCAGAGTCTCCTTATACTATCTTCATATTTGTGGATTCTTTTTTCTTTTTTCTTTTCAGGATGAGTGTTTTTTGCTTCCTCGTATTTCAAATCTTTGACTTGATTCTTGGGATCCTCTAGTCTGCTATTGGATCTCTGTATATTATTCTTTATTTCAGTCAGTATATGCTTAATTTCTGACTGGTCCTTTTCCATTTTTTTGGTATTCTCATTAAGATCTTTGAAAGTCTCACTTAGTTCCTCAGAGGTTCATAGAAGATTCTTGAGTAGCCTTATAACTGTGGTTTTGAACTCTATATCCAGCAGTTTGCTTTCCTCCTTTTCTTTCATTTGTGGCCTGTTTCTTTGTGTCCGCATTTTGGGTGCTTCCCTGTGTTGATAGAGTGGCTTTGTGTGGTAGGTGTCCTTTAGGGCCCAGTGGCTCAGCCTCCCCAATCACCTGGGGTGGACACTCTTGGTGTACACCTTTGAGAGCTGGGTGCACAGTCTTATTGTAGTTAAGCCTTGATTGCTGTTGCTATCACTGGGAGGAACTGACCTCCAGGCCAATTGATTGCGATGACCCGCTGTGTCTATAGTGGAAAAACTGCTGTGCAGGAGACACCCTTATTGAGCAGAACTTGCTTCAGTGGGGCTTTGGTGCTCACTGAGCCTGACTCTTGAGTGTGTCCCTTATGGATGTGAGAAGTTGAAATCTGGTATCTGGACACTGGGTACACTGGCTCCTGTATCTCCAAGGAGGTGCAAAGTCAGCTGCTGTGTGAGTCCACCCAGGAGGTGCTACAGCGAGATCTACAGATTTCTCCTCGATGTTTGAGGTTTGGAACTTTTGTAGCTCTCTGTCCCAGCTGCAGTTTGTTAGGTTAGGCTGCAGGCAGACAGGCACACAGCTTGGGTAGGGTTGTAAATTGGGTGGGGCGGGGTCTCAGAGAATCACCAGACGGAGCAAACGATGGTTGTCCCTCAGCCTTCTCTGAGTTTTGGCATCTCCACGTTTTGGCATCTCCATGCCCTTGAGTTCCCAAGTCTCGGAGTTCCACGTCCCCCTGTCACAATGATCACTGCAAGCAGCTCTGCTAGAAAGCTACTCTTGCTTTCCAACCCAATGCCAGACAGCCCGAGATGAGTTCAGTGCAGCCCCAGAGCTTGTAAACAACCCGCGCACCCAGGTGCCGTCGTAGCCACTGTTTCACACACCTCTGTACCTCTGTTCTTGGCGCCTCCACACCTTCTACCCAGTCTCAATGCACTCTTTCTCTTTCCTTCTAGTTGTAGAAGTTCCACTCCCCTGATTCTGGGAGATGGCTGTTTAGCTTTATATTTGTAGTTTTAATGTGGTTGTGGGTGGCAGCGCATTCAGGTATATACCTTATGCTGCCATCTTGGTTCTCTCCTGGTCAACTGATTTTCAACAAAGGTACCAAGAACATTCAAATGGGGAAAAGAATAATCTCTTCAACAAATAGTTCTGGGACAATTGGGTATCACATGCAAAAGAATGAACTTGGACCCTTATCTCACACCATGCAAAAATGCAAACGTCAACTCAAAATATATCAAAAACCTAAAAGTAAGAGGTATAACTTTAAAACTTTTAGAAGAAAACACAGGAATAAGCAATGGGTTCAGATATGAAAACTAAAGTACAAGGGACAAAAGAATAGAAAAATTGACTTTACCATAATAAAGAACTTTGTACACCAAAGGACGCTATCAGGAATGTGAAAAGATACCCCACAGTATAGGAAAAATATTTGCAAATCATATATCTGATAACATTTTAGTATCTACAATATATAAAGAACTCTTATAAGAAAAAGACAATCAACAAATGGGCAAAGGACTTGAATACATATTTTGAAAAAAAAGATATACAGAAAAGGCACATGATGATGCTCAAAATCGTTAGTTATTAGGGAAATGCAAGTCAAAACCATAATGAGATATCAGTTCACACCCATTAGAATGGCTGGAATTTAAAAAAAAAGGAAAAATATCACGTATTCTCAATGATGTGAAGAAATTGAACCCTCAACACATTACTAATAGAAATATAAAATGGTGCAGCCACTATGAAAAACATTTTGAAGGCTTCTTACTAGTTTAAACATAGAATTTCCATATGATGCAGTAATTCTATTCTTAGATATAAACTCCAAAGAACTGAAAATAGGTGTGCAAATAAAAACTTAGACAAAAATATTCATAGCAGCATTAATCTTAATAGCCAAATGGTGGAAACAACCTAATGTCCATAAATAAAAGAATGAATTTTTTAAAGTGTTATAATCCAAATGAAGGAAATTCTGACGAATGATACAACATGTACAAACCTTGAAAACATTATATTAGGTAAAAAAAGCTAAACACAAAACGCCACATATTGTAGGATTCCATTTATATGAAATGTCCACAATAGGCAAACCCACAGAAAGCAAATTGGTGATGCCAGGGCTGGGGGTAGGGAGAAATGGGGAGTGAATGCTTAATGGGTGTAGAGTTTTCTTTCTGGAATGACAAAAAAGTTCCAGAATTTGATAGAGGTGGTTAGTTGCACAACACTGTAAATGTATTAAATGCCACTGAATTATACATTAAAAGAATCAATTTTATGTTATGTGAATTTTATCCCCCTTTTAAAAAAAATGGAATGAAGTACTGATGCATACTACAATTGACTCTGAACAACGTGGAGATTAAGGGTGCCTACTGCCCATGCAGGGGAAAGTCCATGTTAGGCTGGCCCTCCACATTCAAGGATGCCTGACCTCTAGTTGGCCCTTGAACAACACAAGTTTGAACTTCAAGGATCAACTGAACTTTGCACATCAAATAAACTGAGCAGGGTCAATTGAACTGAATGAGTCAATTGAAAAAAAAAATCCACCTATCAGTGGACCAGCACAGTTAAAACCTGCCATGTTTAAGGGTCAACTGTACAATGTGGAAGAACCTTAAAAACAATAGGCTAAGTGAAAGCAGCCAGATATAAAAGGGCACACATTGTATGATTTACTTATAAGTAATATTTGGAGTAGGCAAATACATAGAAGTGAAAAGCAAATTAGCGGTCATCAGGAAGGGTAGGGGAAGGAAATGGGAGTGACTATTTAAAAGGTATGGGGTTTCCTTTTGGGGTGATGAAAGTCTGGAAATAGTGGTGATGGTTGTATAATATTGTGAATGCACTTAATACCATTGATTAAAATGGTATATTTTATATTATGAGCACTTTATCATATTAAAAAGGCTTACCTCACACTATGGTTCTGAGTGACTAACACTTCCCTAAAGGAATAATGCTGAGCACAGTACTGAACACAGAGTGATCAAGTTTATATCTTTAATAGAGGTTCGGTGCATGAAACTCGTGCACAAGGGAGGGGGGTCCCTCAGCCGGGCCTGCACCCTCTCACAGTCCAGAACCCCTTGGGGGATGTCTGTTTGCCGGCTTAGGCCTGATCCCTGAGATCGGGCCTAAACCAGGAGGCAAACATACCTCTCACAATCCTGGATCCCTTTCTCCTTACCACCTGCCTACTTACTCTATACCACTTGGCTCACTGCTCCTTAGCGGCAGGCTCCTTACTGCTTGGCTCACTGCTCCTTGGCACTGCTGCGGAAGCAGGAGAGGCTCCTGCCATCACTGTTGCACTGTGAGCCAGGCTTCTGGCTGAGTTGGTGCTCCCCTTGTGAGAGCGCACTGACCACGAGGGCAGTTCCTGTGTTGAGCATCTTCCCCTGGTGGTCAGTGTGCATCATAGCAACCAGTTGTTCTGCCGTAACCATCGCTTAGGCATTTATTATATAGATATCAATGTGATGAGTTTATATCTTCATATGAAAAAGGACTTTGAGGGAAGTTTGGAGGGAAATCAGCGATTAAGGGAAGAGATTCAGAGAAATGCTGACAACTCAAATGAAATGCATACTGGGATGGTTCTGGGGTCTGCCTATCAGGAGCTTTTTGGCATTCCAAGGGCAGAAATATTATTTCTACCTGAGAGCTTTTCCTAGTATCTCTGTGAAAATAAAATCAATTGCTGAGCCTACTGTTCTGTGAAACCATGAGAAGAGAGAAGTGTTTTCCAAACATTTTCTTTACCCAAGAGGGATCCAACAGCTGCATCGTATGTTTTAACCATTTGAACACAATAATAGAAGTTCTCCTTCAAGATCACTGGGTCTAACTTCCTCATCTTATAATGGAGGGAAGTGAGGCCCAGAGAGATAAAGTGACTTGTGCACAGTCACCTAGAAGAACTAAGCCCCAAACCCAGACCTCCTGGGACTCCCAAAGAGGAAACACATTAATTGCCAGGATGTGTTCATTGTTGGGGTATGAGTCAAGCATGCCAGTAGCGATGGCCTGCAGGTTTTGGGTGGTCCCCCCCAGGTTGGGCTTGGGAGTCTGGAACAGGTGAGAAAACATGGAGCCCATCAGGCTGGTGTTGGGCCCTGACTGTAAACTAGTCCACCCTTTCTTGTCTCACCAATAACCTAATAACCTTCATGAGGAGTTCAGGGGGATGATCCTATTCAATGCACTGTAGAGTTAGAAAAGGGGGGAGAGCGAAGTCCCATGACCCATAGGGAGCAGCAGCTACTCTGGAAGGAGTTCGCTGTGTTCAATATTACAGGGCACATTAGAAGCAGGCCTGAGCGGAGTGTGATGAATGGACTCATTTACGGTCATGAAAATAATATAATTCCTTTGACAGGGGACTTAAATTCTGAATTCCCAGTTCAGCGGAGAGGAGGCCCAATTGATTGAGGGGGGTGTTGCCAAGCAGGCCTGTCTGGGCAGCTTGTTTGACAGCTCAGGGAGCTGCCCTATTCTCCAAATGTAGAGGACACAATACCCAATGGTTTTATCCATCCCCTTCCATCTTCTCTATTCTGCTTTCTGATGGAGGAAACAATCCTAAAAGGCATAAAAAACGGTGCCAGAGAGAGGGCCCTAAATAGAGGTGAGGCAGCCCTGAATTCAGGCCTGGCTCTGCCACCAAATTCCTTTTGTGACTTTGAATGACTCAGACTACCCATTCCTAAAACCAAGGAACAAGACTGAATAATGGCTTAGTGTCTCCCCTCTTTGACATCTCGTCCAACTCAGACTACAAAAACTGGAATAAGTGTTTCGCCCCCTTTGAGTTCGGCCTTACTGACAAATGGATTGGGCATGTGTGGTCTGGTCAGGCTCTAGAACATGTTGGGGAGTGGGTAACAGGATCCCTACAAGGAACACAGGGGTTCAAGATGACTTCCCACCCAGAGTTCTCCAAAAGGAGTCCTCTCTGACCTAGAAACTACTCTTATGATCCTGGAGGACCTGTCACCAGGTTTCTTGGATTAGTTGGGAAAAAAAACAAAGTAAATACTCAGGCCCAGAAGTTCTCTAGAGCTAACCTGGTGGGGACAAGGGGCAGCCCCAAATAAAAGGATACTAAACGAAGGAAGACCCATCATAGAAAGTGTAATGCAACTTGATGTTCTTCTTGCCTTTCCAATCCTGAGACTGCCGAATGAAGTAAGAATGGGAGATGGAAGAATAGTGAGGAGTGGGAGTGGGAGTCTGAGTACCTGAAAGCTGAGGGCGATAGGAGCTCAAGGTTGACCCTGAAGGAACGGGCATCTTTGCCCCGTAGTTGCGTAACATCATGGGGTAGAAGACATTCTTCTCTTTCCACGAGGTCCTTTCGGCTTCTCTGCAGGGAAGACCAACATATCTTCTAGCCACTTGTTCTCACTCACCAGTGAAGTTCTCTACAGCCCCTTCCCAGTTCCTAGGACTCCCATCTTATTCCCTGCCCCAAAAGTAACCTGTCCCACCTCTTACCCTCATCCTTAAAGTTAGGATTTTTAGGAAGAACTGAGAAGAGACTGGTGCAGCTCTGAGACCAGTCCTTTCCATCCTTAGCAATAGGTAAGGACCAAGGAGTAGAACTGTGTGCTGAAGGGGAACCTGGAGGAGCTGGAGGCTTTGCTCACCCTCTAGTCCTGAGGTTACAGGGAAAGAGAGCTTTCTTCCAGAATGTAATAATAAGGAGCAAAACTGAGCAGCTTCCTTTTATTCATGTTCTGTAGCTGTAGTAATATTCAATGGCCCAGGGAGCCCAAGACATATATGACTAAGTTTCAAGTCCTTTATGGCCCATAGTTTGGGCTTCAGAGAAATGTAGACTTAACTTGCTAGAACTTGTTGGATCCATCTATAATAATAAAAGCATAATATGCTAATTAGACCGCAAGACCTTCCATATGGGTGTCTGCTAGCGGCTGGAGGAAAGCCTAGGTCCTGGGTGCCAGAGGGAAGCTGGTGCCGGCAGTCAGGAAAAGGAAGGCCTACTCTCGCATGAATTTCATGCACTGGGCCTCTAGTAATATCATAAATATCATTAATCATCCATGGCAATTTTTTTGTTTGTTTTGAGAGAGATTTCCTTTTTTTTCCCCCCGCAGAATTCTGATAAATTATGCTAAGAAAAAAACATTCAGGGCACAAAGGTTGTATATGCTAAGAAGTTCTGTAAAGGATATGGTATCACTGGTGAGAAGACAAAGGTCAATATCTTGGAGTCAGGCCCACCAAGCTGTGGGACTTCAAGCAATGCCTCAGTTTCCCCACCCACAAAATGGGCATCAATCCCACCTTCCTCATAAGGCCATACAAGGACTGAAAAGGATCGTGGGGAACGGTTGGGAACAAGTCACTATTTTTAGGGGTACTGGGTAGCTGACACTTCCTGTTACTCAAACACTTTTGTGATTTTCCCTTTATCCACACACACAGGTGATTGCCAGCCCTGCCCTCCTCTCCAATCTACCCCCAACTTCTAAAATGCTCACATATGACGACACATCTCTTGCAGCTTCTCCCGCGCCTCAGGACAGGGGTCACTGATCTCCACATTGTCAGAGGAAGTTCCTGTTCCTCGTTGAGAGGGTGATGAGGTTAACTCGTCAAAATTTTTTATTTTGCCTATAGTTGTAAAAAAGGTTAGGGACAGAGTTTTAGAAAATGGTTTCTCCTGGGAAAGAGTGGTGGGGTGGGGAGCAGGAGAACCACATCTCCTGAGAGTCAAAATAAACCACAGGTCACTGATAAAATAGATGTCACTCTGTGAGTCAACCAAGAGTGTGTGGAGCATACTTGTACAGAGTGATGAATCCAGTTATGTTTTCCCAAGGGCACCCTGGTTGTAGGTGGGGAGGACATAGATGTGCCTGTCATGGATGCCAATATAATTACCTTCTGATATTTCTGATTAAACAAAAAAGTTTCAATTCCATCTCAATTGGCTTCAACACTTCTCTGATGTTGGCTAATCTCAGGCCTTCTGCAGAGGGCAGTGTGGCTCCATTGAGAATTGGACTTTTGATGCACAAAGTTTAAAAAAATTTATTTTAATACTGTGATAAAATTCACATAACTTTACTATCTCAAACATTTTTAAATGTACAGTTCAGTGGTATTAAATACTGAATTCACACTGTTGCACAACTACCACCACTATCCATTTCTATAATTCTTTCATCTTGTAAAATTAAAACTTTGTACCTATTAGACAATAACTTCTATTCCCCCTCTCCTAGATCCTGAAAACCATGATCCTACTTTCTGTTTCTATGGTTTTGACTACTCTACTAGTATATACCTCATATAAGTAGAATCATACAGTATTTGTCTTTGTGTGACTGCCTTATTTCAGGTAGCACAAAGTCCTCAAGGTTCATTCATGTTATAGCATGGGGCAGAATTTCCTTCCTTTTAAAGGTTGAATTTCATTGTTATTGTAGATTGCATTCTCTTCATCCATTCATCCACTGATGGACATTTGGGTTGCTTCCACATTTTAGCTATAGTGAATGCTGCTGCTATGAACATGGGTGTACAAATATTACTCATGATATTTAATTCTCTTGATATATACCCAGATGTGGAATTGCTGGATTTTATAATTCTATTTTTTGTTTTTTAAGGAATTGCCACACAGTGTTTGTTCTACAGTGGCTGTACCATTTTATATTCCCATCAGCAGTACACTGAATTTCTCTATCCTCTTCAACTCTTGGATTTTTGTTTTGTGATAGTAGATATCCTACTGGGATAGGATGAGGTAGCACCTTATTATAGTTTTTATTTGTATTTCCCTAATGATTAGTGATATTAAACATCTTTCATGTGCTGATTGGATATTTGTATATGTTCTTTGGAGAAATATATTTTCAAGTGCTTTGCCCATTTTAATTCATCTTGCTTTTGTTGTTGTTGAATATTAGACATTCTCTATATATTCTGGATATTAATCCTTATGAGATATATGATTTATAAATATTTTCTCCAATCTATGAACTGCCTTTTTATTCTGTGGATAGTGTCTTTTGATGCACAAAGTTTAAAAATTTTCATAAAGTCCAATTGGTCTATTTTTTCTTGTATTGCCTATGTCTGTAGTGCCATATCCATGAAATTATTGTCAAATCCAATGTCATAAAGCTTTTCTCCAATGTTTTCTTCTAAGAGTTATATTGTTTTGGTTCTTACATTTGGGTCCTTGATCTATTTAAAGTTAATTTTTGTATATGGTGTTAAATAAGGGTCCAACTTCATTCCTTTGCAGGCGGTTGTCCAGTTTTTTAACACTACTTATTGAAAAGACTGTATTTCCCCATTGAATGGTCTGAGCACCCTTGTAAAATCATTTGATCATATATGCAAGAGTTCACTTCTGAGCTCTCTATTCTATTCCTTTGGTTTATACATCTGTCTCTATACCAATACCACATTGTAGCTTTGATCGCTGTAGCTTTGTAGTAAAATTTTAAATCAGAAACTGTGAGTCCTCCAGTTTTATTCTTTTTTCAAGACTGTTTTGGCTACTCAGGGGTTCCTTGAGATTACATGTGAATTTTAGGACGAGTTTTTCTATTTCTGCAAAAAATATAATTGAAGTTCGAATAGCAATTGCAATAAAACTGTAGACCATTCTAGGTGGTACTGACATTTTAATAATATGAAGTCTTCCAATCCATAAATGTAGAACATGTTTCCATTTACTTATGTCTCTCTTCATTTCTTTAGCAATAATTTATAGTTTGCATTATACAAGTTTTTCACCTCCTGGGGTAAGTTAATTCTTACGTATTTTATTCCTTTTGCTGCTATTATAAATGAAATTTTTCTAATTTTCTTTTCAGATTATTATCTAATATAATAAAAGAGAAACATGCAAATTGACCCTTACCACCAGCCAATCAGAGCGGCTGTATGCAAATTAACCCAGCCAAGATGGAGGCCAACAGCCATGGAGCTAGAGCAAACCAAAGGCTTCTGTTGCAACTGCCTGCCTAGGCTGGCTGAGCCTCTGCTCACAGCCATGCCCACCAGCCAATCAGAGCGGCTGTATGCAAATTAACCCAGCCAAGATGGAGGCTGGCAGGGT
>PVJC01055382.1:0-10232 GCA_004026665.1 Murina feae
TCCGTCCGCACCGCCTTGCCCAGTAGCTGGGATGTACCGGTGAGCGGCAGCCCTCTCTGGAGGAAGGCAGACACCTGCCCAGGACACTGCTCCACTGCCTCCTGGCTCCTGCCCAGGCCACACCAGCCAGGTCACACCCCTCGAGCATCTTTTGGGGGGGTGGGAGGAGGCTTCGAGCCAGTCCTCCGAGGCACCATGAGGGCGTTTGTATAGGAAGCTCCACAATGAGGTGCGGCTGGGCAGGGGGAGCCATGTGCTCCGTGTGTGTGGCTTCAGGGTGGACAGGCCCGCTCCCCTGCCCTGGTGGCCCTGGTCATACATAGGCTACCAGCAGGGGAGGCTGGCAGGGAGAATGGCATTTCTGAGGCAAATGGGCGATCCATTCCTCCCAAGTCTTAGGTCCTGTGGCAGCAAGAACCCCTCCACTGGCCCTGCTCCCCCGCTGCAGGCTAAGAGTGCCCCTGCCTGGGGCTCCGCAGGCTGGGGGGCCAGCGGGAGTGGGCCCCCCACAGCTGCCCTGGGGTCTCGGGCCGAGTGCTTTGCTAGCTGGGGCTCTCCCCATCTGCCGTGGAGGTGGTTCTAGGTGCCTAACGTGGCCAAGCCGAGGCTGAACTAGGGAGTCAGGCCAGGACCCCTCATGAAGGATGTAGGTGCCCTGGGCCCACCGTCCTCAGAAGCCCCAGCCCTCAGGCACCGTGGGGCTGCGGGCGGGCTCCCGCTAGAGACGATGGCTTGGCTGGCCCAGGCTGCTTGGGAGACCTCCTTGCTTCGAGCCCAGGGCCCTCCCCGTCTTCAGGAGGTGGGCACAGGGCATGGGTGGGGCTGGGGAGGCTCCAGGGGCTGAGCAGGGGTGGGGCCGCTGAGGCCCTGTGGGGAGTGTTCCCTCTTCCTGCTCCCAGGCAGGAAATAACGTGTCAGCGGGACGGGGGCCCGAGATGGATTCCGAAGCTCCTGGCCCGGGTTCTGCACATCTGGAGCCCAGTTCCTCTCGGGTCTGAGGGAGCCTGTGTGCTGGCAGCGGTCTCCATGTCCAGGCTTCAGGGATGAGCTGAGGGGGACACCCTCCCAGGCTCCATCCCCAGGAGCTGGAGGCCTTTCTCAGCTGGTGGAGACGGGTGGCCCCGCAGTGGCCTGGGCAGTTCATCTGCCCAGCGGCTGCTGGACCCGATGCAGACAGATGCACACAAGTGTGCACGCACTCGGGGCTGTGCACGCACACAAGCGCACACCCTCACACTAACACACCGGCCCCCTGACCCTCACCCCACAGCCAGGCCAAACCTCCCCCCTCCTGGGGGAGTTTCCATATGTGCCACAGGCCTGGCACAACCAGGAGGCTCCTTCCCGGAGTCCCTGCCTCTTGCTTCAGAGACCACAGCTGGCTGAGCCCAGCTGTTCCTACTCATGGCCTCCCCACCTCCTCACAACCCCGCCCCAGCTCTGGGCATCACCCTGCAGGAGCCAGACAGGCCTCGGGGCCAGGACATGGAACCAGGGCCCAGGGGAAGGGGTGCTCTCTCCAGCCAGCAAGACCTCAGGGAACGTGAGTGCGCCTGGGAGTCTGGGGCAGCGGCAGGCAGGCGGGCCCAAGGAGCCCCAAGACAAAAGACCACCCAGGACCGAGGCCCAGCTGAACAGCAGCTTTATTAGTGACGCTGGAGTCCTGACAGACCGCGCTGCGCGGAATGCTCCCCAGCGCTCAGGGAGTGTGGACCGGGAGGAGGCTGTGAGCAGGGACAGCGGGATATATAAATAAAGCTTTGGTGTATATTCAGGAAGGCAGGTTAACACTGCGAGACAAACACTGCACACAACACCAGCTCTCAACGGGGAGTGGGTTTTTGGCCAAGGGGATAACTCCTAAGTGATGGGGCGCTGGCTGCTCCGAGCCCAGCACAGGGAGGAGGCATCTAGGGCCGAGGGTCCACCGAGCCCTGCCGCTTCGCCTTCATCTGCAGGTACCGCCCTTTGCCTTCCTCAAAGCGCTTCTTCTCGTCCTCGGTCTCGGGCTGTGGATTACACAGAAACAGGCAGGTGAGAGACGCACGGAGCCCGGGGCCTCCAGGGCAGAGCCCTGCAGAGGGAGAAGACAACTGGGACGGCCTAGCCATGGGCACCCCCACTTCACCATTCACGCAACGAACCCCACCCCTGATGCCTCTTGGTAATGAACTTCAGCTGGAGATGTCGCTGATCTGAGCCATGGAGGGAAGGCCCAGAGCAGAGTCCAGTGAGAGGAAGGGAAAGAGGGCCCTGCTGGGGCCCCATGTCTCGGCCCCAAAGGACAGCGGGGACAAACACTGTGGCCATGTGGCCTCGAGGAGGTCATTTCATTGCACTGGAGCACCCCGACTGCTTTGTGGGCACGGCTGCCCAGGAGGCGGCACCTCGGTCACCCCTTGTCTTTCCTTCCTCTGAGCAACTTGAGAAGCAGGTCCCCAAACTGAGGGGCGGAGCCAACCGCCCAGCGCGTTTGCAGGAGAAGGGTGCTGGCTCATGCCTGCTGAGCTGGGGGAGGATGACGGGCGCCCCCTTTCATTCAGGAGTGGCGGCTGCTCACTGGTGTGGCCCCCAGGCGGAGGGGCAGACAGCCTCCGCCCGAGGTCCACCTCCTGCCGCTCAGTTCTCGCCTCTTGCCGCCTGGCTGGGATTTAGGACTAGAGTCACTCAAGTTCCCTGGAAAGACACTTCCTGGTGACACTCGGGGTCTTGAAAGCCCTTCACCACGACGACACGGCCGGCGGCTATTCTCAGGCCCGAGAGTTTAGGGTTTAAGACAAACGGCGTATTGGAAAGAGAGGATCCCAAGGACTGATCCCCGAGGACGAGCTGGACCAAGCCCTCCCCTGTCTCCTCAGAGGTGGGAACCTCTGGCGCTGGCGGCCTGGAGTCAATGAGCCGACATTTAAGGATGAGGGGCGAGCGCCGGCAGCTCCGGGGCCCGTCCCGAGTCTCGGGAGCACGTGGAAATGGTGGCTTCCCCAGGCCCTTTCTGCAGGTCCTCCTGCTGCTCTGGCTGACTTTTAAATATATATATATGTTTTTACTGATTTCAGGGAGAAGGGGGGGAGAGAGAGAGAAAGAGAGAGAGGGAGGGAGAGACACATCAATGATGAGAGAGAGTCATCACCCCAGGGATCAAGCCCGTAACCCGGACATGTGCCCTGACCGGGAATCGAACTGTGACCTCCTGGTTCATAGGTCGACGCTCGACCACTGAGCCACTTGGTTGGGCTCAGACTAACTCTAAGGAGCATCCAGGTAACACGATGCTGCTGGTCTGTGGACACTTAGAGCGGCGGGGCCCTGCCCCTCTCATCCAACCGTCCCAAATGGGGAAGAGCTGACACGGCCAAGAGTGCAAGGTCAAGGCCACTAGGCCTGGCAGGAAGGGCTCCCCCCTCCTCCGTGGCACTCGAGTGTGTGGCTGAGGAAATGTGGCTCCCCTCCACCCACAGCAGCCAGAGGCACGGCGCACAGAGCGGCGTGCTGGCCCTTGCTTGGGGAGAAGGGGCTGCAGCGAAAGCTTCCTGCCTGCTGCGCAGCGGACCCCACTGTGGGCTGTGCATGTGGGTCCCGGCTGGTGGGTGGGGACTGGAGCACATGCTGAGGTTGCTCCTGCGCCCCGGTGGGTGCGTGGGTTCTGGCGCAGGCTGGGTCCCGCTGGTGAGTCCCATCCCCGGGGCCGGGAGAGAGCGCAAGAGGCTTGGGTAGAAGAGGGTGTGCCCCGGCCTGTTGGGCAAGGCCGTGGGACAGGCGTGGTGCCGGACGCCTGCCGGCCTGCAGCCAGGCCCTGTCTGACGTGAGGGGCTGTTTCCCCCGCCCATGGGTGTTCCTGGAAACTGGGAGGCGTGGCATTCCGGCAAGGAACTTGATCCCCAAGTCCCAGGTCACCAGCCAGGTGCTCTTGTGGCTCCAAGGAGCTGGGAGGGGTCAGGAAGGGTGGCGAATGGCCCTGCGGAGCTGATGTCATGAGCTTAGGAGCCGTCTCCAGGGGTCCCCTGGATGGTGGCAGCCGATCCATGATTCTCTCTCATCATTGATATCTCTCTCCCTCTCCCTTCCTCTCTGAAATCAATAAAAAACAAACAAAAAAACACACCTCAATGCAAATGGCAGGCTGCACAGTGCGAGAGTCTCCAGTAAAGCTACCTCAGGGGCCAGAGCACGCTCCTCAGTTACAGACACCAGAGGCAAGGCTCAGGGGCGGTGCCCCACCCCGCCCCAGCAAAAGGGCTTCTGGTGGAGCGAATGCTCGCTCAATAAAACCAAGCACCGTCTGCCCTTCACTGCCTCTCTCCCCATGTCCCCACAGGCATGTGCCACCCCACCCTGCATGTCCCCGAAGGCACACACCACCCCTGTGTGTGCAGGCACCGGGACTCACCTCTGCGAGCAGATCTAACTGGGCAGGCTATGCACCCGTAGGGAGGTGCACCCGCAGGGAGATGCACCCGCAGGGAGATGCACCCGCAGGGAGATGCACCCGCAGGGAGATGCACCCGCAGGGAGATGCACCTCAGGGCCCCAGAACGAAGCACAGCAGGGAGAGCAGGAGGGCAGGTGCTGGTGGTCCCCAGGAAGGCCTGACTCAGGGCCCCAGGGTCCTCTGTCAAGAGCAAATGGCAGAGGCAGGCCCATAGGGAAACAAGCCCCCGGGGCGGGGCAGCGTGTCAAGCCGTCACCCCGCCTGTAAGGTGAGAAGAGTGCCCCCCCCCACCGGCGATCTGCCACTGGGGTGACCTCAGGAGGCCCAGGTCCTGGGGGTCTTCCCCACACATGAGGAACACTGGTCCTGCAGCTGCCCAGGCCGCGGCCACAGCCCAGTCCACCAGGGAGGCTAAGCCAATGACAAGAACCCTTCTGCCTGAGACCCTGACCTTGGCCGCGTTTGGCGCCAGCTGCACAGACAGGACCCGCCTGCCCTGGACGATGTGATCCGAGACTTGCTCCCCATGAGCCTGGGTGGGGAGGCGGGCCATGCGCCCTGTGTTGATGACGACACAGTTCTCTCCTCTCCTTAGTTTTGCGTGTACGTGAATCCCTACAGTTCGTAGGGAAGGAAAGTTGACTAGCCCGTGAGGGCAGCTGCAGCCGAGAAAGCCTGGCCCGGCCCCGGCCCCGGCCCTGGCAGAGGACATAAACTGGGGTGGGGAGTGGAGAGTGTTCCCGTGGGAGCCGGTGTCTGCGAGCAGGGGCACAGTGAGTCTGGGGGGAGCGAAGGCCCCATTGCCCATGGGGTTGTGCATCTGCAGAGTGGGCACCTCATTCATCTGCCTTCCTCCCACCTGCTTCTGAAGCCTCTCCCCACCAGACCCCCCAGCCAACTGCGGCCACTCACCCTCAGCACAGGCCACCCAGGGTGCCAGGACGAGAGCCCAAGGCTCTGGATGCTTCTCTCACTGGAGGGGGGGTGGCGGGCAATTCCTGTCTGTGCTGCTGGCGCCAAACACGGTGAGTCCTCCTGTCTGTCCCGTGGAAGGAGATGCAGCCCCAGTGCCAGGCCCACGGCTGCTCAGACACGACCCGATGCCCAGTGCTGTGCAGCCAGCCCACCAGCCAGGGTCCACCCTCAGACAGGACCAGCGCCTCTAGTGATGGGCATGGAGGCAGCTGGCCGCGCCGGACACTGCAGGGCCTGGAGGAGGGGCCTCGGGGCTGGATGGTGCTGGCTGAGGGCATCAAGCCCACCCCAGGGAGCTGCCTCCTGGTGCTGACAGCCTGCCTCCGGCCACCTGGGTGGTGTCTGGCCGGGGCAGTTCACAAAGATGGCCAAGGGCAGGCAGTCTAGCCCCAGGGAACCAGAAGCAAGCACAGGGGGTGGGCTCTCAGCCTCTGAGGGCGTGAACAGCCCGCCTGCCAAGTGACTAGGAGAGGCCCCCACTCCCCACTGGGTGTGGAGCTGACAGCCACACATGGCTCCCCGCTCGCCCGACCCACGGCCCAGCTGCTACCTCCTCGCAGCCACAGCCAGCCGCTCCCTCCATCCGGCAGAGTAAATAAACACACAGTTGCTGGTTGTTGCTGTTTTTAAGGGAGGGAAGAGGGAGGGGTGGAAAAGGAAATCACTGTTTCCAGTGCCTGAGCTGGAGGGGAGGGCGGGGACCACCGGCAGTCACCCCACAGCCTGAGCAGGTCCACAGCGCGGGGTCCCCATGCACGTGTCAGGGAGAAGAGGGGACGCAAAAGGGACACCGGCTGCTCAGGGCGTGGCGACCCCATTCCCCAGGGCACAGGCCCCAGAAGCTGCCTGCTGCTGGAGGGAGGGGCAGCGAGGGGTGGCGAGGACACAGGCTCTGGTCCCAGGACCTGGCTGTGGGCCTCAGGGGCGCCGCCCACCCTCCCAGGCCAGCTGCTCCCACTGTGAAGTGGGGACTCGAGGCGACACTCGAGGTGCTTTCTCCCCACGTGTGCGCAGCGTGGCGCTCCTGGCTCCAGCACAGCTCAGCCCCAGGAGGAGGGCGGCTCTGAGGTCATGCTAAGGTGGCAGGGCCTTTGGCGCCTCACACCCTGCCACAGGGACAGGAAGGCAGCAGGAGAAAGCGCCCTTGCCTGGTTCAGGGACCCCCACGGCCGCCTCTCCCCTAGCCTGCACTCTTCCTGCAGCCGCTGCCTCGGGTGGGTGAGGCCTGTGGCTCCCAGAGCCTCGAACTGTTTCCACTTCCATCCTGCGCTTTGAGCACACACACAGGAACTTGGCGCAGCGCGTGAGGGGCTGGTCCACCCTTGGCGAAGCCCATCGCGCGTCCCCAGCGGTGACGCAACTCCCCGAGAGCCGGGACGCAGACCTTGAGACTAGGCAGCCACACAGGGCCCCCTCCCTGGTCCTCAGGATGGAGACACGCGGATCACGGGTCAAGCACGCAGGCAATTAAGATGCCTTCATCCTGGCGAGGGCACGGTGCATGGCCAGGAGGGGACGAGCTCGGCCCCAGGACCCACAGGCTCACAGCGGCCGTGGCCCTGAAGTGCCGCCTCCTGGGCCCTGGGCTCCTTTGCGAGCGCTTCCCATGGGCGACGGCGTGGCCCCGTGCGCTCACTGTGCCTCATCGGTCTTTCTTGCCCTCTGTCCGAGGCCAGCACATGCCTGGGACACGGAGGAGAGGTGCAGGGGGAGCATTTGCCGAATGAACAAATGATCAAAGAATGAAGACCAAAGCCAGAAAGCCATCACTCCAAACCCACACGGGTGTGGTGTTCGTGCCAGCGACTCAAAACCATGGCTGTGCTCAGTGGACACACATTCAAGCTTCACTGTCCCGCTCCCAGAGGTGGCAGGGCTGGTGCCGGGCCACTGAGCACTGTTCTCCACGTGGGGGCAACCCTGTCCCCGCGCCCCCTGCACGAACTGGCGCTGCTGAGAAACCCTCTCTCAGCCCAGAGATCCTCACAGGCCTCTCCTAACCCGATTCACCTGCCACGACAGCCACTGAGGAACATGGATGCCCTGACTCCAGGGGGGACCCCTCTTTCTGCTGCCCCCTCTGCCGGTCCCACCTCTGCTCCCCTCACGTAGCCACCTTCAGGCACCACACGGGGTCTGGCCTAACGGTGCCTCAGCGAGTTGGCCTCCGGGTTTTCACGTTCTGGAGAAATCAAAATAGCGAGGCATGGCGCGGATCTGAAGGCTCCGGAGTAGCAAGAAGCTGCCACAGTGTGCGCGGGGCCTCCCGATGTTCAGTGAGGGAGGGTCCCTGGTGGGACAGCCGTCTGGGCGAGCGGCTGCTGACGCTGATGGGTGATTTTCAGAGCGCTGGCTGGGACCCTCAGAGGACATCTGCAGAGTGGACACGCTCAGCTGTCAAAGGGGGAGTCCGGGCTCCAGGCAGAGCAGCGGGAGAGCGGCTGGTGGGGTGCAGCTCTCACCCACGCTCCCTGGGGCCACCACACCCTGGGGCCAGGGGAGGCGGGACATGGGCCACCGGAAGTGTCAGTGTCGAGCACCAACCATCCAGCTGGCGGAGCAGCTTCAGGGTTCCGGCATTTTCCCACCACGAGGCAGATTTGTGCTGAGCATCCAAACCCAGGAAGGCACAGCGGTCAAGGCGTGCCTTCCGGTCCGACTCCCCGTGCCCTGAGCAAGAGGGGCAGGCGCAGCTTCCCTCGCCAACAGGGCTCCCCACCCGAGGAACAGACCCACCCACCCTCCGTCAGCCCTGCCGGCCCAGCACGTCTGTCCAAGCTTATTCAGTGAGGGAGCAATCACACATCACTCCGCCACACAGAGTCCAGCCCATGAGCCCTGTGGCACCTGCTCTCCCATATCCTGTGGGTGGCATGTCGGTGTGGATGTGGAGCTGGCCCCGCTGCGGCCTGGAGAGGTGGTGGCCGCCTGGGCTGCTGACGCTTCTCGAGGAATGGGGCCCACGGGAAGACCCCGAAGTCAGGCTGAGCCTGGGAATGGGAGCTGACCACGGCCGAAAGCCCTGCCCTGCGCTTCCTCCCAGGGCATCACCACTGAGACAGCGTGAGGATGGCCCGCAGAGCAACCGCCAGCTGTGGGGGCTCCAGTGGGGAAACTGAGGCTCAGAGACATGGAGGGGCCAGCCGTGGCCAGGGCACAGGGTCCTGCAGAAGGTTCTTGGACTGAGGTGGCCATTTGGTGACTGTGGGCAGGCTGCTCCCTTCTTGAGTCTCAGTCGCGTGTCTGCAGTGGGAAGTAGCCGCGCTCCGAACACCCAGCTCTCGTGCCCACTGTCGTCATGACACCAGGACACCTGCCCGCAGCCGGGCTCAGGGGACCCGACACGGCGTGTGATGCCGCAGAAGCCTTACTGCTGAGCACAAAGCGCCCGTGACGGCCCGGCGCCCAGCGTGCCCGTCATGATGGACGGAGGCGAGGGGCGGCCCGGCGGCCCGGCTCACGCTGTAGCAAAGGAAACCTGCTGCACGACGGCATTCGATTCCCTCATGACCCACGGAACCTGCTGTTTCCAAAACCCACGTCCTCCTCGAGCTTGAGAGGGGTCCTGGGCTCCTCCAATGCCAAGGGCGGGAGCGAGCCTCCGTGTCCACGCTTCCTCCGCACACCGGGCCGGGGCGCGGCACCTCGCCCTTGCACGTCTCCCTGGCACCCTCGGCGGCGGCAGCCACGCTGGACCAGGGACGTGGGTTCTCACGCTCCCGGGGCCCCACCCCTGGGCCGACAGAAGATCACCCACCAGAGGTGCCAGGGTCCCAGGGGGCCACCGGTGGCTCCCCATGTCTGTGCACAGGCACTTTCAGGCCGGGCCGGAGGTCTGCGGCTTGACCCCACCCAGGGTCAGAGGGCACGGCCACAGGGAAGCCTGAACAGGGAGGCAGGCGGCGGGCCTGGCCTGGGTCAGAGGGCAGCCTGCCTCTCCCAATAATTAGCCTGGGAAGTGCCCGCAGCTGCAGGGAGCGGCAGCCCTCGCCCTTCCCGGCATAAAATATTCACCAGGAACTCTCCAAACAGCACCACCGCCTCCGTGTCAGCAGCCCTGGGGATGGAGCTAAAAATAGGCAGGAGCTTGAAGAACTGCTGACAAGGGGGGAGACGGGTGGGGGGAGGCTGGGCCCCCCGCTGGCCTGGCGGGCGCACAGGCCCTCGGAGCAGGAGCACACGTGCTAAGACAGCCGACCCTCACGGCAGCCCCTGGAGGGGACCCCTCCTCCCCACAGAAGCTATTTTTATCAGCACCAGTGGGCCCCAGGCCCCTCGGTGAGAATCAAAGGTGGCCTTTAACTAGTGAGAAACCACAGCCTGAGGGACACAATGCAGGCGTAGGAGGGTGTGGTCACCGCTGCTGGCCCGGAAACCAGGCTTCGGTCACCTGCCTTCAAGCAGGGGTCACTCCCCCTCCCCTTCAGCCTCCCCGCTGTGCCCAGCACCTCCCCCTCCACCCACAGGCCGGGGAACCCTGTCCAGCTCGTCCACAGATGGCCCAGCCCCAGGGCTGCTTCTGGCTCCACGACGGGCATGGGTCCCCCCCACCAAGGGCCCCCTAAGCACAGACCGCTCCTGGGTGCCGAGGCCCTCCTCCCAGAGCCCACAGACTGCCGGGCCTCCTGTAGCCAGCTGAGTTCTGGGGAGTGTTGGGGAGCAGTCGTGGTGGCTGCTGCGCCTGGGCAGGTACACCCCCGTACTTGGCTGCAGACTTGGTCAGAGGACCTGTCCATCACTCGCTCGGCAGGAGACTTTTCAGAATGAAGACATCACTACCCCTTGGCCACCTGGCCTTTTGCCCATTTGGGGACCCTGGCCACTGGGG
>PVJC01055383.1:0-10200 GCA_004026665.1 Murina feae
GCTTCAGAGGAACCGAGGGCAGTGCCCGTGGCGGGTGGTCGTGGTGAAGCAGGACCCCTTTGCAGCGGACACACGCCCCGTACCTGTCAGGCGCGGCCCCCAACACGGCCTGGCGGGCCTACAGCGGGGGCCTCCGCACGTCGATCATGCCCGGGCTGGCCCTCCGCAGCTCCCGCCGGGGCCTGGCCAGGGGCCCGAGGTTCCAGGGTGGCTCTGCGGCCTCCGGGGCGCCCTGCTCCTCACCGCACAGGCTGGAGCGCTTCCAGGTCAGCGGGAGCGGGGCGTGCACCAGGTCCCGCGCCTCCTCGCGGGCTCGGGGGGCGCCCTCCATGAGGGGGGGCTGCCACAGCTCGTCTTCGTTCCCAGGCGGCTGGCGGTTCTCCCCACCTGCCACGGACCGGCACCCTCGTCAGAAGTGGGGGGCAGCCCCTCCTCAGTCCCCGCTCCCGTGCCCAGCAGAGCCGCACGGAAATGACCCAGGAGAGCTGGCACCAAAGCAGGGCGCCCCACGCTCACCCCCGCTCGGCCTCGGCCTCGGCTCCTGGTTCACCCACACGTGGCGGCCCAGCTCCCGCTCCAGGGCCTGGATCCTGCCCGCGCACTGCCGCCTGCTGTCGGCCAGCCCCTCGCCGAGGTGGTCTGGGGGGACAGAGGGGAAGGTGGCGGCGGCCGGGGCGCAGGGGCTGGGGGGCCGGGAGCGCGGCCTCACCTCGGCTCTGCTGCAGGAGCAGCTGCACCTTCTGCTCGTGCTCCTTCTGCTGCAGCGTCAGCTGGCGGTCGGTCTCCAGGCGCTGCCGCTCCAGCGCCGCCTCCAGCCAGAACACCAGCCGCTGCTGCTCCTCCAGCTGCATCTCCAGCTCCGAGAAGGCCACCTGCTGCTGGTGCTGCTCCTCGCGCAGCGTCACCACCTGCGCCCCGGCCCAGACTCAGGCCCAGGCGAAAACCATGGGCCTCGGACGCCTTCTCACAGCGTCCCCAGCAGTGACTCCCACGCCAGGAGTGTGACGGGCACCTCCCCCCTCCAACTTCAGGGCTTCGGGGGGCCAGGATTCCCGTCTCCACACGGACACGGACACGGGAGCCTGTCCTGTGCGTGGCAGGAAGCGGAGCACATCCCTGGCTGCTGGTCCTACTGTTGTGACAAAGCCCCCGCGGAGAACCAGTGACGGGCAGAGGCCACCCTGAAGGTGCCAAGCAGGCGGGGAGGGCAGGTGGAGGGACGGTCTGTCTCGCTAAGCGGAATAGGCTTTAGGGAGAGACTGAGGCGGCGGGGCTCCGGGAGGGGGCGCTGGCCTGACCCACCTTGTCGAAGTACTTGCAGAGCAGGGCCCGGGTCTCGGAGGACGAGAGGTAGCTGAGCTTGGCCATGAGGTTCATCTCGCACTGCGACAGCAGGGAGGCCGAGGCCCGCAGCACCCGCTGCCGGGAGGTGATGGCCTCGTTCTTGTACTCGATGGCCGCGTCCAGGGCCTCAATGGCCTCGTCCAGCTGGAACAGGGTCCGCTCCTCCTGCAGGGACGTGGCATGATGGAGTGGGGGTGACCTCGGGGGACGTGGCATGCACGGGTGGGGGGTTCCCCATTTCCCGAACGACTAAGTCCTAGCACACAGCCACAACTGACCCCTTAGTGTCCCCTTGTCCTGGGCTGTCACAGCCAGACCCCTGGGGTATAGGGGAGGCTCTGCACTCAGGGAGCGGGGAATACCCTACACTGAGGGGGGCCTGGCAGGGCCCTTTGGTCCCGACACTCATGCTCACAGGGGAGCTGAGATGTTGGGGAGCAGAGATGTAGGGCGGCCCAGTGTACGCAGGATGCAGAGTCGGTGCAGCTGGAGGGAGTGAGGGGGCAGCCCCGGGCCGTGTGTCCCAGTCCAGCACGCGCTCCAGCCCCGCCCTTGCGGCTGCCACCAGGGCCGCCGGGTCCCACAGCAGCGCCGGCCGGGCGCACCTCGGGCGACAGCAGGCTGCCCTGCCGCAGCTTGCCATCGATCTCCAGGCGCTGCTTCAGCAGCGAGTCCTTCTCCTGGCGCAGGGCGTCGATCTCCCCGCGGATCTGCTGCTGGCTCTGGGCACTGCCCTGGCGCAGCTGCCCGCTCTTCTCCGACAGCTCCCTCTCCAGGTGCTCCAGGCGGCTGGACACGCGCACGATGTCCTCGGTCAGGGCCTGGGGGGCACCGCAGCGTCAGGGCAAGGGCCGGCCGCCTCGGGGGGTCCGATGCTAAGCAGGCCTCTCGGTCCTGCAGAAGCTGGGGGTGGGGAGTGGGGGGCGGGGGGCAGGGATGGCCGGGGGGAGGGTGCAGACAAGCGGAGGACGAGGCCCTCCTGACGGGGACACATGGGCCAAGGGTGGTCCATCACTGAGGTGACTTGAGTTTGTGATGGGAATTATGGGAAATTAGGGGCCAAACCCTTTGTGGGAGCCTGAAGTGGGTTAGGAAGCGAGGGCTGGAAGGAGTGCCACCTGCACCCACTGCTGGAACGGGCTTGGGGCTCTGCGTCCGACACCCCTCAAATCCCAGGGCAATGTGAAGGTGGCCCAGGAACATCCTACCCCCACCCCCTCCGGCCCCCGGGGAACCAGGAAGCCCGGGGGCCGGGGCTCTGCCTCCTTGGGCCCCTCACCACCCACCCCGTCTACCTGCAGCTCCTTCTGCCTGCGCAGCCCAGAGCGGGGGGGACAAAGGGGGACAAATGTGGGGAGACGTGGAGAGGTCCCACCCTCCCAGCAGAACCTGTGGGACCCACAGGCTTATACAGCCCAGCAGGGTGGCCCCCACCCGCCCGGACTCAGGGGCGCCCCCACCTGGCTGGACCGCAGGCGCTTGCTCTCCAGCCCCGTCTTCTCCTGCACCAGGGCCTCCTTCTTGGCCAGGATGGCCTCCCGCTTGCGCAGCTCCTCCCCCAGCTCCTCCAGCGCCCGCCGCTGCTGCAGGACCTTCTCCATCTCCTGGTCCAGCCACTTCTTCTGCTCCTCGATCTTCTGGGGGGGGGGGGAGAGCAGGCGCTCAGTCTCATGCTTGCTGTGCGGGCAGCCCCCCTGTCCGGCTGTGGGTGCCCGGCGCCCACCTGCTGCTGCTCCAGGGTGAACACTGAGCCGCTGCTGCCGCTGCGCCGCTTCCTCTGGAACGCCGCGATCTCCTCCGTCTTGATGCGCAGGATCTTCTGCTGCTGCTCGTGCTTCAGCTCCAGCTCCTGGGGGCGCAGGAGAGAGGCTGGGAAGAGGCGCAGGGAGAGGCTGGGAGGAGAGGCTGGGAAGAGGTGCAGGGAGAGGCTGGGGGGCACAGGGGAGAGGCTGGGAAGAGGTGCTGGGAAGAGGTGCAGGGGAGAGGCTGGGAAGAGGTGCTGGGAAGAGGCGCAGGGAGAGGCTGGGAAGAGGCGCAGGGAGAGGCGCAGGGAGAGGCTGGGAAGAGGTGCTGGGAAGAGGCGCAGGGAGAGGCTGGGAAGAGGCGCAGGGAGAGGCTGGGAAGAGGTGCTGGGCCAGGGCGGATGGTGCCAGCTCCTGACCAGAGCCTAGGTGTGCCCGCCCCTCCCGACACAGCCCTGCACAGCCCCCCAGCCTCACCCCCGGGCCCATGTGGCTGGGACCAGCGCAGGGAGGCACACACTGACGGGGCTCCTACAAGATGAGCCGCCGCCTCCACGCTCCTGGGAGTCCCCCCGTTTCCCAGCGGGAGGCCCTCGAGGAGGGCCCCAGAGCCCGACCTTGACGCGGTGCTGCCGCTTGCTCATCTCCGTCTCCAGGCGCCGCTTCTGCTCCGTCTCCTCGCGCAGCCGCCGCTGCAGCTGGGCCTGCTGCTGCCGCATGAGCTGCACATTGCGCTCCAGGTCCCGCAGCCGCTTCTCGCTCTGCGCCGACAGGGACGCCAGCCGCTCGGTCGCCTGCTTCTTCTCCCGCAGCACCTGCGGCCACACAGCCCCCGTGGGCCAGGCGCAGGGGCCCAGGGAGAGAAACGCGGGGACGGACGGACGGACAGACATACAGTCGGGAAAGCAGGAGGATGGGCCCAGCCGGTGTGGCTCAGTGGATAGAGCGTGGCAGGGCCCTGGGTTCAATTCCAGTCAGGGCACATGCCCGGGTTATGGGCTCGATCCCCAGTAGGGGGCGTGCAGGAGGCAGCCCGTCAATGATTTTCATCACTGATGTTTCTCTCTCTTCCTCTCTAAAATCAATTTTAAAATATTTTTTTAAAAAGGAACTCAGGAAAAAGACAGGAAGATGGGTGTTTACTCCACACCAGCCTAAGTGCTCTGTGCAGGCTGAGTGACTAGCAACCCTACCGAGGAGCAGGACGGTCATCAGCCCCGTTAACAGATTAGGAAATGGAGGCACAGAGAGGTCAGGACACTTGACCAAGGACACACAGCTAGTAAATGGCAGAGCTGGCATTCAAACCCCAACAGTCCGCTCCCAGAGCCCGTGCCCTTGACCACTCTACTGATTGTGTCCTGGACGCCCGACTGAGCAAAGGAGGAATGGACGGCGGGTGGCTGGCTGCAAAGACGGAGGGACAGCAGGTGGATGGGACGGCTCATAGAAAGGTAAAAACCAGGATGCAGGGATCGATGACAGGGAACAGGAAGGGGGAAAGATGAAGGGGCCAGTGGACAGTTAGGCACACCAGCTATTGAGCACGGGTGAGAGCAAGCATGTCAAACTCTCGGCCCGCGGGCCACAGGGGGCCCACAGTGAGTATTTCTGCAGCCCAGCCAACGTAACGGTGTGGAAGAAATGATTCAATAAAAAGTTCTTAATTGTCCCAATATCCTGTTATGCATATTTTTAATGACAAACTGCCCTAAGGATTGGTGACTACCCTAAGGATCATCGTGTTGCATTCATCCCCCTTACGCGCAGGCACACCATTTCGCTCCACTAATACCAGCAGCAAGTATTCCAGCAGCCGATGGCCGCGTCGCCCGTCTTGGACTGACCTGTTTGGTGTGCGCAATGGAAAATATTTCACTTTCAGGGAACAAGAAAAATAGGTTTATTTGTGTGACGCTTACTCATTTGTGCAGTCAATTCAGTGTCTGGTAAGTGAATGTTCAAGAAAAATATTAATTTTTATTAAAATGTCCTGTGATTTTATGTTGACGATGACTCATGTATCTCAGCCCTTTGCGTTCAGCATGTCTCTATGGAAGTAAACCTACGTTTATGTGAAGATGGAAGCTTTTGTTGTTTTGCGGCTTCATCCACGTAAACCTTGTTTCCTGGGCCCGTGTGAGCCTGTGAGTTTGACACGCGTGGAGCAGAGGGACACGGGCTGAGGGGGAGGCAGAGGGAAGACGGGCGGAGAGGAAAGGGAATGGGAGCTGGAAGGACAGACAGACGGATGCGGGCAGAGGCTGCATGGAAGGTCCAAGTTCTTCCCGTGCCCACCACTCACCCTCCCCGTGGGGGGAAGAGAGGGGCGTCAGCAGGACCCACCTCCCCGCCTCCGCCTAAGGCAGTATGGCCCCTGCACACCAGCCTCAGCCCGGGGGGCCGGCAGGGGTCAGCACCGCAGCCCCGGACCCGCACGAGGCCTGGGCACCCACAACCGCCACCCGGGTCCCGCACGAACCTGCACCTGGCTCTGTGCGGCAGCCACCCGCCTGCGGAACTCCTGCAGCCGGGACCGCTCGCCCGCGTCCTGGGGCTCCCGGCCCTCCAGCTCCCGCAGCTGCCGCTGACCTTCGCTCAGCTCGGCCCGCACCCGCTCGGCCTCCTGCTCCAGCTCCCGGATGCGCTGGCTGTGCTGGCGGTTCAGGGCCTGGGCCGCCTTCCCTGGGGAAAGGGGGGGCCGGGTCAGCACGGGGCCGCCCGCTGGGTCCCCCAGAGGCTTCCCGACGGCTGTCAGCCATGGACACAGGGGTCTGCCCAGCCTCTGTTCCACCAAAACCACGATTTATTCAGGATTGAGCTTTACACTGACTCACCTTTAATGTTTTAAAAGTATATTTTGATTGATTTCAGAGAGGGAGGGAGAGGGAGAGAGAGAGAAACATCAATGATGGGAATCATTGAATGGGCTGCCTCCTGCACACCCCACACTGGGGATGGAGCCTGTCACCGGGAATCGAACCGTGACCTCCAGGTTCCTAGGTCGGTGCTCAACCATTGAGTCACACCAGCCGGGCTTGCCCTGAAATTTATAAGTTGGGCAACTAGAGCTCAACAAGGGACCTTCCTTCTGTTCAGCACACGCGCTCGCCGGAAACCTCCACGCACTGGGACGTCCGAAGGCGGGCGTGTGGGAACCAGCAGTGAGGAGGGACAGCTCCTGAGCAGGGAGCGGGGGACCCCAGCTGCGCCTCACACGACGGCCTGGAGCAGAAGTTGGGCCGAGCAGTTTCCCCATCGCAAGGGAAAGGAAAGAAACACGCCTCTGTCCGCCCCAACGCACACACAGGTTCCCGGCAATCCCGAAGGCTCCATCACAAAAACCCCAATGGCGTTTTTCAAAGAAACGGAACAAAAAATTCGCAAATTCATGTGGAAACCACATGAGACCCGGAATAGCCAAAAAAAACCCTGGAAAAGAGAAGATCATGGGCCTGGCAGGTGTGGCTCAGTGGTTGAGCGTCGACCTAGGAACCAGCAGGTCGTGGTTGGATTCTTGGTCAGGGCACATGCCCGGGTTGTGGGCTCCATCCCCATGGAGGGATTCTCTCTCATCATGGATGTTTCTCTCTCTTTTTCTCTCTCCCTTCCTCTCTGAAGTCAATAAAAATATATTTTAAAAAAAAGAAGAGCCCTAGCCAGTTTAGCTCAGTGGATAGAGCATCGGCCTGCAGACTGAAGGGTCCCAGGTTTGATTCCGATCAAGGGCATGGACCTTGGTTGCGGGCACATCCCCAGTGGAGGTGTGCAGGAGGCAGCTGATCGATGTTTCTCTCTCATTGATGTTTCTGGCTCTCTATCCCTCTCCCTTCCTCTCTGTAAAAAATCAGTAAAATATATTTAAAAAAAGAAGAAGAAGAAAGTGAAGGTATTAAACTCCTGACTTCAAACTACACTACAAAGGTATAGTCATCAAAACAGCATGGCAGAGACCAATGGGACAGAACTGAGAGTCCAAGGGGAAACCCACATGGATACAGGCAACTAATTTCCCATGAAGGAATCAAAAGCATGCAATAGGACAAGGGAGGCATCTTCAGCAAACAGTGCTGAGAGACCTGAGAAACCACCCACAAAGGCATGAAGCCGGCGTCCGACACCACACACACGTGTGCGCGCACATGGAGACCAGAGGAAACAGGAGAGAAGTGTGGAATACCACCCAACAGAAACAGGCGGGAACACGAAGGAAAAGAACCAACGGAGCCCGGCCGGCGTCGCTCAGGTTGAGCATTGACCCATGAACCAGGAGGTCATGATTCGATTCCTGGTCAGGGCACAGGCCCAGGTTGGGGCCTGATCCCCAGTCGAGGGCGTGCAGGAGTCCATTGATCAAGGATTCTCTCTCCTCATTGATGCTTCTATCTCCCTTCCCTTTTCCCTCCCTGAAATCAATAAATCTTATATAGTAAAAGGCTAATATGCAAATTGTTCCCTCGACCAGGAGTGTGACCAGGGGACAGGGCCAGCTGGTCAACCTCCTATGTCCCCTCCCCAGGGCTAGCCTGGTCCGATCGGCCCCGATGGGGGCAGGCCAGCTCGACCCCGCCCATGCATGAATTCGTGCACCGGGTCTCTGGCATGTACATAAAACAAACAAACAAAAGGAACCAACAGAGGCACCAAGCTTCCGGAAAACAAAGGATAAAATGGGCATAGGAAATCCTCAGACATCACTAGTTACTCTAAATGTAAATGAAGAATTCACCAATCAAGAGGTAGAGAGAAGCAGATTGGATCAAAAAAACAAGACCCAACCATACGCTGCCTACAAGAGACGCCTCTCAGCTGCGAAGACGAAGGTAGAGCCAAATTGAAAGGGTGGAAACGATCCCCTAAGCCAGGGGTGGGGAGCATCCCGCCCCTCGGCTGTATAAGGATCCAGATAGCATTGGGTCTGGCCCTGCCCAGGCATCAGGGGAGAGTTAACTAAATGTTTGACCAAGCAGAGCAGGCTAACTTTTAAGCTGATAATTCTTTACGGCCCACAGATGATGTTATAAATAGCCCAACGGCCTTTGGGAAAAAGGTCCCCCACCCTGCTATAAGCAAGTAACATCCACAAGAAAGCAGGTGTAGCCATACTTATATCTGACAAAATGGATTTCAAGATAACAGGATGAATATCTACATACATAAAAGGCTAATATGCAAAGTGTCCCCTCGGGAGTTCGACCAGGAGATTGATCACTCGCTGTGACATGCGCTGACCACCAGGGGGCAGCACGGAACAAAGGAAGGCCCCAGCCGGCTGCTGGCAGCTGGGGAAGGAAGGCCCCGATCGGCCCTGATCACTAGCCAGGCCTGGGGACCCTACCTGTGCACGAATTTCATGCACCGGGCCTCTAGTTTTATAATGATAACGGGGACACTACAGCAACAGAACGTAACACTTCTTAACACATATGCGTCCAACCAGGGAGCGTGGAAATATATGAAAAACTACTCACAGAACTAAAGGGAGAAACAGATCAAGACACAATCATAGTTGGGGACCTACCCACTTCACTGGCAGCTCTACACAGATCATCCAAACAGAAAATCAATAAGGAAATATTGGCCTTCGATGACACATTAAATCAAATGGACATAAATGACAGTTACAGAACCTTGCATCCCAGAACATCAGATTATTCGTTCTTCTCCAGCGCACATGGGACATTCAAGGACAGACCATACGTTGGGTCACAAACTAGATTCAAGAAGATTGAAATTATACCTTGAGCCCTAGCCGGTTTGGCTCAGTGGATAGAGTGTCGATTCCGGCCAAGGGCACAGGCCCGGGTTGTGGGCTCGATCCCCAGTGTGGGATGCGCAGGAGGCAGCTGATCCATGATTCTCTCTCATCATTGGTGTTTCTCTCCCTTCCTCTCTGAAATCAATAAAAAAAAAATTATTTAAAAAAAAAAAAGGTGAGATCAAAAGGTATACAGAGACAAATGAGCAGGACAACACAACATATCAAAACTTGGGGGATGCGCCCTAACCGGTTTGGCTCGGTGGATAGAGCGTCGGCCTGTGGACTGAAAGGTCCCAGGTTCGATTCCGGTCGAGGGCATGTACCTTGGTTGCGGGCACATCCCCAGTAGGGGGTGTGCAAGAGGCAGCTGATGGATGTTTCTCTCCCATCGATGTTTCTAACTCTCTGTCCCTCTCCCTTCCTCTCTGTAAAAAAAATCAATAAAACATATTTAAAATAAATAAATAAAAATAAAAATAAAATAAAAAACTTGGGGGATGCAGTGAAAGCAGTAATAAGGGGAAGGTTTATGTCATTACAGGCTTATCTCAAGAAACAAAAGGAATCCCAAGGTAAGAACCCAGCATCATATCTTAAAGAACTAGAAAAAGAAGAACAGAAGCAACCCAAAGTGAGCACAAGAAAGGAAATAATAGCCCTGACCGGTGTGACTCAGTGGATAGAGCGTCGGCCTGCAGACTCAGGGGTCCCAGGTTCGATTCTGGTCAAGAGCATGTACCTTGGTTGCGGGCACATCCCCAGTAGGGAGTGTGCAGGAGGCAGCTGATCGATGTTTCTCTCTCATTGGTGTTTCTAACTCTCTATCCCTCTCCCTTCCTCTGTAAAAAATCAATACAATACATTTAAAAAAATAAAGAAAGGAAATAATAAAAGCCAGAGCAGAATTGTGTGAGAACAAAAGTACTATAGAAAACGTTAATACGACACAGCTGGTTCTTTGAAAACATGAATAAAATTGACAAACCCCTGGCTAGACTCTCCAGGGGAAAAGAGAAAAGATTCATATAAACCAAGTCGGAAATAAACACATTATAGAGACCCAAGCATCATATAAGAACACTAGGACAGACCAGATGCCACCAAGTTCAGTGACCTAGAAGAAATAGATATGTTGTTAGAAATACAGAACCTTCCTAGACTGAATCACAAAGAACTGGAAAATCTAAATAGACTAATCAGCAGTGAGGAAATTGAAAACAAACAAAAAAACGCCCCAAGGCCCAGCCAATGTGGCTCAGTGGTTAAGCGTCAACCCATGAACCAGGTCAGAGCACAGGCCCGGGTTATGGGCTCGATCCCCAGTAGGGGGCGTGCAGGAGGCAGCTGATCAAG
>PVJC01055384.1:0-10208 GCA_004026665.1 Murina feae
AAAATAAAAATAAATAAAGGTGAGTCACTTTGGCAGACAAAAAAAAAGTTTTATGTTTGACTTTTAGTTATCATTAAGTTATCTATACTAATAAAAGGGTAATATTCTAATTAGACTGGATGTCCTTCCTGACAAAGCCAGGCCTAGGCAAAGCCACCTGGGGTCCTGGGTGCCTGTGGCCAGCCTGGGTGAAGCTGCCTGTGGTCCTAGGCATCTGCGGCTGCAGCTGGCTTGGCAAAGCTAGCCTGGGTCCCAGGTGCCTGTGGCCATCCAGAGGGAGGGAAGCCTGAGTCCTGGTTGCAGGGGTTGAGGCAGAGATGGTTAGGGCTATCAGGCCAGCAAGTGAGCAGTTAGGGGCGATCAGGCAGGCAGGCAGGCGAGTGGTTAGGAGTCAGCAGTCCCGGATTGCGAGAGGGATATTCGACTGCCGATTTAGGCCTGATTCCTGTGGGATTGGGTCTAAATTGGCAGTCAGACATCCTCCAAGGGGTCCCAGATTGGAGAGGGTGCAGGCCAGGCTGAGGGACGCTCCCCCCCTCCAGTGCACAGATTTTGTGCACCGGGCCTCTAGTAAATAATAAAAGTAATTAAAAATATTTTACTGGTTCAATTCAGGAATACAGTGTCCCCTTTATTCGTGGTTTTGCTTTCTGTGGTTTCAGTTATCTGTGGTCAGCTGAGGTCTGAAAATATTAAATAGAAAATTCCACAAATAAAAAATTCAGAAGTTTTAAATTGTGTTCTGAGTATCATGATGTAATCTCACACTCACCCTCCATGGATGTGACTTATTCCTTTTGCTCAGTGTTTCCACTATGTGTACACCCTCTACCAATTAGTCACTTAGTGTCCCACCTCAGTTATCAGATTGACTGTCCTGGTATTGCAGTACTGTGTTTAAGTAACTCTTATTTTACTTAATAGTGACCCCAAAATACAAGAGTTGTGATGCTAGCAATTAGGATATGCCAAAGAAAAGCTATAAAGTGCTTCCTTTCAGTGAAAAGTTGAGTATAGTGCAATAAGATTTTTTGAAGGAAAGAGCACATTTATACAACTTTTATTACAATATATTATTATAATTGTTCTATTTTATTATTATTTATGATCTTTTTCTATACCCAATTTATAAGTTACACTGAGATAGGTCTGTATCATAGTATGTATGGAGTTCAGTGCTATTTATGGATTCAGGTACCCACTGGGGTATTGGATCGTGTCACTCACAGTATAGAGGGACTATTGTACTCAATTCACATCTACAAATTTGATCCAATGATGTCTGACCTTTGTTTGCAGTCAGGCTGCCTTGAAGAGGGGTAATAATGCATTCTGATTTAATTTGGATATTTATACCTGCTTTCCCAGCATAATTATTAATATCTTTCACTCTCAGAAGTAATCAGTTTAAACAATAAATTTTGTGTTCCCTATTTTGAGGTGTCTTGTCCCTTGTATCCAAGAACTGCACATTTTGATGATGTCCAATAAGATGCCATTCCTGCCCCTGGGGTGTTGACTGGACACGGAAGGAAACATAAATGTCAACAGATCTTTTCAGGGGAAATCAAGGACCTGAAGGATAAACAGACTTCACACAAAGGTACAGATAAAAGGGGAATGGTACTCAAGAAGCCATTAAAGCTGTCAAACTGAAAAAAAAATAGGACAGCAAAGCTTGATTGTCAACTTATCAGACACAGTTCATCTTTGGCAGACAAAAATGATAGGTATGTTGAACTTGAAAACAATGTTCCAGAGATAAAATAGGCAAAAAAGATAATAGTATATGAGAGCAATATTCATAAATAAATATATACCTATATATAATGAAAAATATTTCACTACTCTTTCAGCGTTTTCAGCATTCCTTGAAAATGGACAATGTATATGTTTTTTTCTGGTAAACATTATTTCATAACTGTTCTTACTTGGATTAGATTTCTCATAATGTTTTTCTCCTCTCAATTTTGTAACATTGGGTGTGAGGACATAAAGAGTTAAATTTTTAAACAGTAACTGATATGCTCTCTAAAGCAATTATTTCTTCTGTCACCAAGAGATAAATGTACTACCACAAGACATTACAAATGTGCTCTTCTAGACTCTAATACAAATTACTGTCAGACCACACCACTTAAAGCCTTCCTCTTCTTATTTAGTAAAAGCCAATCTTTTTATTTTTTATGTATAAAGAAGAAAATATCTTGCTCTAATGATTGTTGAACACATTTTAACAACTTTTAACCCTTTTAAAATAACATTAACTGTTTATTAACTCTTAACATCATTCAATACTTAAGGATATTCTGGAACAAGTTGGTAGGAGAGAAAGCCTCTGGTATGGAGTGGGTTTTCCACCATCTCTTAGAGTTACAGAAAGCACCTCAGTCAATGAAAGGAACTCTAAAATTAGTCACAACCCCAAACAAACCTTATGAAGAAGAATTTAAACCACTAAAGTTGGAGTATTGGTTTGCCTCCATTATAGTCTCATCCCTAGCAGAAATTATCTCAGGGTCATTCAGGGTATGTCATCTGCCAGGAGATTGTGAATATAATACATACTTTTAAGTTTGTACTATAATTTTTTTCAATTCATTGTGCCTGTGCAAAGACGTCCAGTCAACAACTCATTTTTGGGGAACTGAAATTAAAAACCTAACAACATGGAAGTCTACAGGCCATAAAAAGGCACCATGAATTAGGCTAAGGGCCAAGCAAGCTTGTGAGAGAACACTGAGTTTTAAATAAAGGATTCCAATCTATATAGTGGAGAATGATATAAAAATGCAGAGCAAAAGAGAGGTTTAACATCAGCCCAAGGGACTGACCAGGCTTTCGATATGTTTTGATACCAGCCCCACACATTCACTCTAACCACCAACCCACTTTAATTAGTATACCTTACAGCTCTCTGTTTTGTTTTGTTTTTCAACTAAAAATCTATTTAGAAAAAAAGTGAAGAATTACATTTATGAGTAAGTAAAGTGTGGGACTGAGAAATAATTGCTTTGAGTTCAGAGTAGATGTTGTGTTTTGAAATTAATGATAAATGGGTTAAATGGTATGCTGAGAGACTTGGAAAACCTGGCTTTAAGACCATTTATCATGAAAAAAATTATCTATGCTTTATTTGGAAAACTTTCACTAAGTTTAGAGTAGGGGACCACAAGGTCTTGACCTTTTCTCCCACAAGATAATTTATACCAGACATAACCATGGCAAGAAACAGGAACAAGGGATATTCTGCATGTCACGATTTCTGATTGGGGAAATAATGTCTACTTTCTATTTTATAATATTTCTATTAGATAGTAAAATCACTTCTCAGTGCCCTAAATAAGAACAGTTATATTTGGATGGTATCACTTTCCTTCATCATATTCATTAAAAATGGAAAACCCATCACCTCTCCTTCTTTGAAAGTAGTCAGCAGATAATTTTCCTGGAGTTTGGGCCATAGACCAAAAGTTATTTTTAGTAGCCCCTTGTAGCACTGATGATAAATCTTAACTTACTGGAATTTTGAAACAACAAAGAGAAAAACAGCAAAGAAACAAGATGCTATACACATACTATCTATTACTTAAAATTAACTTATTAGTACTTAATGCCACCAAATCATACACTTACAATGGCTACAATGATCAATTGTATATACTACAACTTAAAAAATTAACTCAAGTTAAAAATATTTTTAAAAAAGGATTTTTCTTTCCCATCTTGCAAGATGGCAGGTGGAAAAGGATACTAAGAAGAACCCTGAGCCAAGAAGGCGGATGCTGGTGGCAAGGTTAAGGGTAACCTCAGGCCAGGACGCCTAAGAAGGGGAAGACACACTGCCGCGGACACTTCGTCCTAGTCAGAGGAATTGGCCCTTATTCCAAACTGGCTGTGCATTTCCCAAAGGTCATGTACTACAGGCTAAATCCAGGCTTGAAAAGAAATAATAGCAGAGGGTTCTTCCCACTGTCACAAAACCCGTTGGTGCTGAGGAGAACGGTGATGCCGGCGTTGTTAAAGTTTGCAAAATGCTTAGGTATTATCCGGCTGAAGACGTGCTTTGGAAACTATTGATCCGGGCAGGGAACGGCCAGCTTCATCCAGGACCATTCTGACCCTCCCACTGGGCACCACAGAGGCAAGAGGGGGGTCTCCTGGAGCAGCTGAGCAGAGCTTGCTGCTTGTCGCCAGGCCTCTGGCGCTCGGTCTAGTGCCTCTGCGGAGAACACACCAGACATTTGTCATCGCCACCAAAATCGCCACCAGTGGAATAAAAATCCCCACTTCGAGACACTGTGCAAGCCCAGGCACCAGGAGGCTGAGATCTTCGACACAGAGAGATGGAAGATCGCAGAGCAGCGCACGGCTGATGAGAGAGCCCGGCCTCTCACGTGCTTCCCAAATCAAAGCTGCCTCCGCTCCAGGGCCGCGCAGCCCCGCTCTGTGCTTGCTCTCACCAGCGGGCTTCATCCTCGCAAACTCTCACGAAGAACCCAATTAATTACCTGGTTTGTTTCAAAAAATAACAAAAATAAAAAAGGCTTTGTTTCAAAAAAGAAACATCCTTTGACTTCTTTCTGCCTTTTCAAGTTCTGAGCTTTTGAGCCACGAAGTGTGTGTGTGTGTGGGGGGGTGGGGGGGGATTACTAATTTAGGACTTGAATGGAGAAAGAAGAAGAAATCGGTAGGATTAGGCCAGACTAAGGCAGGCCTTGAGACTGTTATCTCAGGAATGCATTTAGAATAAAAGAAGTATAGTCCTCAGCCATCTTTATTTTTGAGGTTTTTACTACCATTGTGGGGAGAATTAAAACAAATGACCAAGTAAAAAGAAGAGGAGATAGGTGGTAATTAAGAGCGGAAAAATTAATTTTTAAACATTGAGAAGTTCTTGAGAACCGTGATTGCTTTGCTACAACTGCAGTGATATGAGAAGTATTAATCTATCTAAAAAAAAAGAGAGAAAAATAGTTGAAACATCAAAGAATTAAGCAAAGTAATATCTGCCATATGTTAAAAGCATATAACCAGTTGTTATCCCTATAGAAATTGCATTTCTTCAAAAGACCATCAGAATCATATTTAATAAAATATTTTCTGTTTTCCCCTTTTGAATTCAGGTATTCTTCATGCAGTGCAAGCCAATATGTTAAATTTCTCTATCAAAAAAAATGTATGCAGTAGGGAATTAACTTAGCTCAGTTCCCACTTACGGACTATTTAATGGACCTGTGATACTTCTCTATGCTGCTCTGCGATGCTATTCTCATGCTCCCTCTTTTTCCATTCATTGTTCTCTGCCAGAAACAACTCTTTCCTCCTGCTCCTTGGTCACTGTCAAATACCAAGCAAGAGATAGATCAGTTAAAAACCGAACATGATAACAAACTACCCACTGGCAGATAGTTGTAAACGCGCAGGTCTGCTTCCTCAGGGGACAATAAATGGCAGACAGAGGCTTCCCTTCTAAATGGATGATGTATTTCTAAAGGATTGTTTATAACAAAATAGTTTCTTCTCCGTTTTGTAGAAAATTAAAGACAAAGATACAAAAAACATCATGAGCCTTTGCTTTCGTTTTGCATTTTAGTGACATGCTGACCCAAATCCAAAGACAGAGATAAAAAGTTTTGATTACGGTTCTTGGTCATAAAGACTTTCCCTGGTTTTCCTCCTACTTGGTTTCCCTTCAGGGAAATAACAAATGAAGGCATCGTGGCTGTATGCATCAGCTCCGAGCAGTTACTCATTAGAAGGAATTTCCCACGGGGGCTTCCCATCTCCACTTTCATCACCCCTCCCCTGTTGGGGGGATGTATGTTGGTACAGCCTTTTGGGAATATCTTTAAATTTTAAAATACACATGCTCCTTGATCCTGACACTTGCATAAATATTTCTGTAGGATTGATTTTGAGAAAGAGAAAAGCAGCCCTTGACATGCAGAAACTGGGCTAACACTTACAGCTAGGCCTTGATGGTGTTAATTACTTGCCTGGCACCTACAGCTAGACAGAGGTGTTCTTCTGTTGGACATAAACAATCTGATAGAACACCAACATCAGACAAGGTCATTTTGTGACCTTGATGAAGTGAGACCAAAGAAAAACAAACAAAACAAAAGACAGCTTCCTAGAATCTTACCCATAATTGCCTAACCATACCTGAATTTTCTAAGTGCTTTCTGACACCCTCTTACAGAGATTCTCCATGGTCCTCCATGATAGTGGTTTCTCTTAACTGTGACAAGCAATAAGTACAGCTTACTTTCTGGTGGTCTGTAGTGGGAGGGCAGGAACAGTTTGTAGAGAAAGAATGTTGTTGATAGTAATATTTATAATAATAGAAATCGAGGATGACCTATTTGTTCAAAAATATGGAAAAGATTCTAGAAGTTATGATACGTCTATTTTATGAAATAGCCTTTGAAGAGTAAGTTTCATGCATGGCTATTGGAATGGGAAGGAGGGATCTCTAAGACTTGCTTCTATAGTGGAGGAGAGGGCAAGCAAGTGAAATAAAATTACAAATAATAAGATACTATACTATGTTTAAAGAAAAACAAATCTGTGAGTTCTGGAAGAAGAAGGCACATCAAACTCTTAATAGTGGCATTGGGAAGGGGTAAAAATGATATTTTCATATTTCAACTTATATACATCTATATTGTTTTAATTTTGACAAGGTTTTGTCATCTTGTAATTTTAAGAAAATTGGCCTGTCAATAAATGCATATATATATATATATATATATATATATATATATATATATATATACTAAAAGCATAATATGCTAATTAGACTGGACACCTTTCCAACATCCTTCCAGATGACCTTCCAGACAAAGCTGGGGCATCGAGGGAAGCCCAGGTCCTGGGTGCCAGAGGGAAGCCAGTGCCAGCAGCCAGGGGAAGGAAGGCCTACTCTTGCATGAATTTCATGTGTCGGGTCTCTAGTATATATGTATAATGTATATGTTCATTGTAATGTTGAGTGTGTGGTATATACACATTTCTCTGCATCTGCTTTTTATGTACATGACAAAAATTCTCACCCTAACCAGTTTGGCTCAGTGGATAAAGCATCAGCCTGTGGACTGAAAGGTCCCAGGTTTGATTCTGGTCAAGAGCATGTACCTTGGTTGCGGGCACATCCCCAGTAGGGGGTGTGCAGGAGGCAGCTGATCGATGTTTCTCTCTCATTGATGTTTCTAACTCTCTATCCCTCTCCCTTCCTCTCTGTAAAAAATTAATGAAATATTTTTTTTTAATTCTCTAAGTCAACTGGTGTAGGCCTAAGTCAGTATTTGTAATCCTATGTAATAAAAGGCTAATATGCAAGTCGACCAAACAGCAGAACGACCAGTTGCTATGATGTGCACTGACCACCGGGGGCAGATGCTCAATGCAGGAGTTGCCTCCTGGTGGTCAGTGCGCTCCCACAAGGGGAGCACCAATCAGCCAGAAGCTGGCTCACGGCTGGCGAGCACAGCAACAGTGGCGGGAGCCTCTCCTGCCTCTGTGGCAGCACTAAGGATGTCTGACTGATGGCTTAGGCCTGCTCCCCTAGGGTTCCTGGACTGCGAGAGTGTGTAGGTTGAGCTGAGGAACCTTCCTTCCCCAAGTTCATGAATCTCATGCTCTGGGCCTCTAGTAGCTATATAATGTTTCATAACAAAGATGTTCAGAAATTATTTATCTATTCTCCTATTGATATATATTTGTTTTATGTACCTTTTGGCCATTATATATGATATATTTGTATATATTTTGGCCACTGTATATATTTTCTTATATGTGCGTAGTTTCATTCCAGTGCTTTTAATATGTCATACAATGACAGGGATGAGATTTGAAAGTCAATGGGCATGGACTATTCCCAATTAATAGATATTGACAGAGATTTCCTCAAAATAATTTATATTTCTATTAGCATTGTTTAAGAATATCCTTTCCTCTAAATCCCAGTTAGACAAATGTAGGTGTTACCTTTTTTTCTAAATTTTGCTATGCAGATAAAAAGTAATAACCTAATTTTACATTATTTTGCATTTCCTTTCATAAAAGTAGTTGGGTATATGTTCATTTTATTTCTTAGCAATTTTGAATTTACTTGTCTATTATGTACCCATCCTTTTTACTTTGCAATGCATCTTAGAGATTTAAAAGGTAAATATGATCAACATACAGAAATTTCATATGTGGATAGTTTTTAATTGTTCATCTCTACCTTATAAACTAATATAGTCATCACATCCCATAAATAAATTAATATTTCTATTATTTTCTACAGAAAAACAATGAATTGAGTCTTATAGTCAAATTTATTTCTTTCAACCAGTGAGTAAACAAACATACTGCATCTTGGAAAACCAATTCCAAACACAGAATTGGGAAATACAAAGTATCATCAATGTATTTTCTCCACACAAAATGCAAAGCTTCACTTATTTTCTAAAAATAAAAAAGTCTCAGAAAATAATTCAAGTGAAACTTCAGAATGAAGTTATTAGTCAGAAAAATCTACCCAAAGTCATCACGACCAGTTACTATAATTTGAACATGTGCTGTACTGCAATCTGAATAACCTCTATAAGTCAGTGGTTAGTAAGTGACATTTATTTTTCAGTGAGTAACAATCAATGGTTCGTTGTAAGAGCCCAGAGCTATATTAAAGCTGTTAGAAGAGTTTCTACACACACTTCAAAAAATATCTACTGCAAGTGATATTGTTCTCTAAAAATATTTTTTCTAGTTTTTGAAATTATGAACAATGAATTAATGTTCCAACTCTCTGACTTGAAGCCTACAACCTTTTACTGGTCACCCAACCACATAGAAATAATAAAGACATATTCCCCATAACTCACGTACTTCATAAGAGCAATAATTTTGGAATGATCTCAAGTCATGCTTACAAATATGTGTTAAACCCATACCAATTTCACCCTTTTGCTTAGCGTAGTCTCAGAAGCCACTCTTCGTTACCATTCATCTAGCAAAACTTTGCACCAGCTAACAATTTAGAAAGTTGCTACAGATAGCATTACATTTTTATTTGTACTTTGTTGATATGTCTTAGAGTTTTCAAATACTTGTTTTTATTTTCTTAGAATGTTCACCTTTTGATAAAGATGAGAAATAAGGTAACCCATGGTAAAAAAAAATAAGTGGAAAATTTTGCTTATGTACTTATTATAACCATATAATTAATTTAATGCTCCAATTATCTGATTCTACATTTTATTTTTTTAAATTTATCTTTATTGTTCAGATTATTACAGTTGTTCCTCTTTTTTTCCCCCATAGCTCCCCTCCTCCCATTTCCCACTCCACCCTCTGTCCCCATCACCCCGCTGTCCTCATCCATAGGTGTATGATTATTGTCCATTCTCTTCCCTCACCCCCAACACCCTTTAACCCCGAAAATTGTCAGTCCACTCCCTTTCTATGCCTCTGATTCTATTTTATTCACCAGTTTATTCTGTTCATCAGATTTTTTATTCACTTGATTTTTAGGTTCACTTGTTGATAGATATGTATTTGTTGTTCATAATTTTTATCTTTACTTTTTCTTCATCCTCTTCTCAAAGGATACCTTTCAGCATCTAAACTAATAAAAGCGAAATAGTAAAATTAACCGTTTCTTCGGGATGCCCAACAGCCAATCAGAACAATGGTATGCAAATTAACCCAGCCAAGATGGCGGAGGCCCGGGCTGGCAATGGAGCAATCGCTCTGGCGCACGCAGAGGCCAGGCCTCCGCCCTTGCGTGCTCTGGCCGTCGGTTCCGGACAGTGGCAGCGGCTGCAGGGCCGGGTGGCCTCCCAGGTTCTGCGCCGGGGCTGGCAATAGAGAGATGGGGCTGGGAATAGAGAGATCGCGCTGGCCCACGCACAGGTGGAGGCCTGGCCTCCGCCTGTGTGTGCCCTGGAAGTCGATTCAGGGCAGTGGCGGTTGGCAGCAGGGCCGAGAGCTGGCTGCTCAGGCCCCAGCCCTGCAGCCTGGGCCTGGGAATAGAGCGATCGTGCCAGTGGTTGGTTCTGGGTGGCCTTGGGTGAGAGCCGGCCCGGCCCTCGGCTGGGGCTGGCAATAGAGCAATTGTGCCCACGGTGGTTCCAGACAGCGGTGAGCAGCCACAAGGCCGGGAGCTGGCAGCCCAGCCCGGCCCTGCGAGGCCTGGGAATAGAGCAATTGGGCCCACG
>PVJC01055385.1:0-10210 GCA_004026665.1 Murina feae
CGTTGGCTGTAGTTTGAGGACGCCTGGTATGAGGGAATGGTTGTTGGGAGCTGCTACTGTAGGAAATGGAGACTGAACTGTTTTCAGCAGGTTGGTGCTTTACACAGACATCAGGGTAGGTGGGGGAGCTGGTTCTAGGATGAGGAACAGGATAAATGAGAGATGAAACTGATCTTCTTGGGGTTTGAAACAAATTTATTAAAGTAACTGCATTTATCCAATTATTGTTATTTTAAAATGTATTTTTATTGATTTCAGAGAAAGGGAGAGGGGGAGATGGAAACATCAGTAATGAGAGAGAATCATTGATCTTCTGCCTCCTCACACCCCGTACTGTGGATGGAGCCCACAACTCAGGCATGTGCCCTGACCAGGAGTCCAACCTCTACCTCCTGGTTCATACCTTGAGGCTCAACCACGGAGCCACCCTGGCTGGGCATCATTATTATTTTTAATTGTCACTGAAAAATGACACCTGTGGGTGGAGTATTTTCTTCCAGGTCGTTACTCCTAAATTGTCCAGCGGACCATTGGCTGAGGGTAGTGGGCTACAGTTACAGTGAAGCTAAGTCTAGGCCCTTCCCTCCTCTAGTGCCAGGGAAGCACAGTGCCATTTGAGGACTTGGGATGTGCAATTAACTGTTCGTGTGCTTTCACCTAACTTGTCTTGCTGAACCATCACACAGTAGGGCTTTTGTTTTCATAGATGATGAATCTGGAGCCTTAGGTACTTCGATCCCTGTCCTGAAAGTGACAAACTTGAGGTTTAAAACTTACTCAGAAGTCAGTGTCAAGGCATTCCTCAGAATCTGCCTTTTGGTAGCATTACGTTAGCCTTTCGAATGAAGATTTTTTTTGGAGCATGAGTTTAGGCTTTAGAGAACATTCATAGTGTTTTATTATGGTGGAATCAATATTTTGAAGATCCATGCTGAACAGTCTTTTTTTGTAGGAGAAGACCCGGGAACAGAAAGAAGTCGATCTGATTCCTAAAGTTCGGGAGGCTGTGAACTACGGTTTACAAGTATTGGACAGTGCATTTGAGCAACTAGATATTAAAGCAGGAAACTCAGACTCTGAAGAAGATGATGCTAATGAGCGGGTGGAGCTGATCCTCGAACCCAAGGTAAAGACATGCAGTTTAGATACTTACTGTTGACCTGTTGTGTTTTGGATACTCGAGCAAGTGAGCATGTGACCCGGCATTTTCGTATTGATTCCATCAGGAAAACTTGCTTTCCAAGAGCATTGATTGAGCACTTACCCGTGTACAAGGCAGCATGCCACATTAGGGGATATGAAGTTTTAGGGCATGGTCCTCCTCGCAGGATGCTTATTACAGCATTACCAGACTGAAGAGGGGTGTGGGGGGGAGAGACATTATTGAGCGTCACCATCATAAGTGCCCTGAGAGAGAACTGATTTCTATGCTGGGAAAGTTAGGGTAAAAGAAGAGACTTGAATGTGGGAGCCCCTTACACGTCCCGCATTGATCAGGTTTCCTGCTCAGGGTTCCTGTTCTGGAGAAGGCTGTACACAAAATGAAGAGGGAAGACTAGAAGGAATTAGTTTGGAATAATGGGGATCAGGCTTGGAGTCTATCTCTAGTGGATGAGACTTCCCACTGCTCTGGTCTTGCTCAAAGCTTTTATTAAGGCAATGGGGAAAACAACCATATCCTCAGGGCAGGAAATTCCAACAACAAATGCAGCAAGAATTTACATATCAGTAACAGGTGGAGGGTTGCTTTAACTATCAATGTCTCCATCTAAATGATAAGTGAATAGCTCCGACTATTCAGAGCAATTAAGGTTCAATCAGCCTTCAGGCACATTTCTCTATTAGTGACAATGACCAGTCTCTGGCACTTGAATTGTGTTTTGAAGAATGAGAAGAAGGCTCATGAAAGGTAGAGATTGTTGCAATCCTGAATACTGTAGCTTGTGCTAAGGGAGACTGCAAAAGTGTGGAAAGGCATTTGGGTTGTTTCCAGATTTTGGCTATTATGAATAAAACTATGCAGGTTCATGAACAGACTATTAGCCCAATAGGTATTTATTGCTTTGCTGTTACTTTCTCTCAGATTGTCAAAGGAGACAATTGGGCAATATCAGAATGGCTCAAGTAAGCACAAAAGGTTGCTATATTGCTTTTGAGAGTCCATGTTACATGCAAGTGCCTTACAAATTGAAATGCTGCAAAAGACACTCTTCTCTTGTTGTTCATTTAGCTGCACTTTTCTCTTTCAGTTTGAACTTTTCAGTTTTTTCAGTTTTAGTGTCATACCAATTCAGGGCTGATTCTTGCTTCCTTACTGTCGGGTTTTAGAAGTTAGCAGTGGACCCTGGGAAATGTATTCCCTAACCACACTATTAGTTCCAAGTCCCACACAGGAGGACTTGGGAAGGCTGCCTAAGTCAACGAACAGTTTGCCCAATTATCACTTTCTTTTTTTTTAATTTTAATTTTAAATTTCAGAGAGAGAGGGAGAGAGAGAGAGAAAAAAACATCAGTGATGAGAGAGAATCATTGATTGGCTGCCTCCTGCACACCCCCTACTGGGGATTAAACCGGCAACCCAGGAATATGCCCTTGACTGGAATTGAATCCAGGACCTTTCAGTCCGCAGGCCGATACTCTAAACACTGAGCCAAACTGGCTAGGGCCCAATGATCACTTTCCTTTCTTTGCACTGAATTGGTTGCTGTTGTATCTTTACCCTTTATGTTAATCTTCCTAAACTTTTTGTTGTGTGAAGCATCAGAACTATTCTTTCTCCTTCATCCCTGGGTGTTTTCATAGGGAAGAGATATCATGGCCAAGGGCCATGCCTCTCGGAGGACAAGTCAGCTTTTCCTCCTGCAGTGGAAATGTGAGGTTGTCCTAGGGGTGGAGTGCCTTCCTGTCCTTAAATTGCTAATGTGTGTGATGCGTGGGTCTCCAGCATATATTATCCTGTACACTGTCTCCTTCATTTCATTCTGATGTTTTATCATCTGGTCTTAGTTTACCAGCTTCACTTTTCTAAGTTATACAGAGTGTATAATATCTGGGGGACATTATTATTCTCTTTTAAGTTTTTTTTCTCCCAGATAGGATCCCATCCATCTTAGACATATATTCATTATGTTGACTATAGATATTTGCATATTTGTTGTTCTTTTTTCCCCTCTAGCCATGCTTCATATGCTCTCCCCCAGCCTTCTTCTTGGCTCTCTGATGCAGTATGAAGAAAGTCTTGAGTCCCTTTGTGCCTTGTTTGTGACCTGTTTGTCCATACTTCCTCCCTAAAATTGGGACATATCTATCTACCCTCTCATTCTATATAATAAAAGCCTAATATGCTAAATGTCCAGTCATCCGTTCAACCAATCAAAGCATAATATGCTAATGATATGCTAAGGCTGCTCAACTTCTCGCAATGACATGCACTAACCACCAGGGGGCAAGTAGTAGACCTGTTGACTAGTTGCTATGATGTGCACTAACCACCAGGGGGCAGATACTCCGACTGGTAGGGTAGCTTTCTGCTGTGGTTTGACTGATTGGGACTGAGCAAGATGGGCTGGCTGCCCTGGAGCCCTCCTACAGTCCCTCCCTGGCTAGCCAACCTCCCATGTCCCTCCCTGGCCCTGATGGTGCACTGGTTGGGTCCCTCAGCCTGCGCTCTATTGCAATCCAGGACCCCTCAGGGGATGTCGAAGAGTTAGTTTTGGCCTGGTCCCGCAGGGACCCCACTGGTGCATGAATTTGTGCACCAGGCCTCTAGTCATAGAAAACCATTTGGGTTATTTCCTCAGGGTGCTTCTCTCCAGATTTAGAACTCTTGAGATTCTCAAGATCGATTGGTTGAGCCCTAGCTGGTTTGGCTCAGTGGATAGACCTTTGGCCTGCGGACTGGAGGGTCCCAGGTTTGATTCTGGTTGAGGGCACATGCCTGGGTTGCAGGCTCTATCTCCAGTAGGAAAGCAGCTGATTAAAGATTCTCTCTCATTGATGTTTCTATCTATCTACCTCTCCCTTCCTCTCTGGAATCAGTAAAAATATAAAAGGTTACTTTTTGCTTACCAGTGCTGCATTTTTTGTTGCTGTTGTTAATCCTCACCCAAGGATATTTTTTCATTGATTTTTTTTTTTTTTTTAGAGACAGAGTGGAAAGGAGAGAGAAACATTAATGTGAGAGAGACACATTGATTGGTTGCCTCCTGCACACCCTAACCAGGGCTGGGGATCGAACCTGCAACCCAAGATGCCGTCAAACCCGTGACCCTTCAGTGCGCAGAATGGTGCTCCAACCACTGAGCAACCTGTCTGGGCTTTAACGGCTTACTTTCTATTATTTTTCACAGGATCTGTACATTGATCGTCCTTTACCTTATTTAATTGGGTCAAAGCTGTTCATGGAGCAAGAGGACGTAGGGCTCGGAGAACTGTCCAGTGAAGGTATTCTTTGCACTGAATACTTTAGTTACTTTTAACATTTATATCATTTTATTTTAAAACAATTTCAAACTTTATGTTACTGTTATAAGAATAGTTCTAGAACTCTCACATTCCACACAGCTTTACCATTTGTTAACATTTTGCCACATTGGTTTTGTCTTTCTCTATGTATATACATACTATTTTTAAAAAAATATATTTTATTGATTTTTTACAGAGAGGACGGGAAAGGGTAGAGAGTGAGAAGCATCGATGAGAGAGAAACATCGATTAGCCGCCTCCTGCACACTCCCTACAGGGGATGTGCCTGCAACCAAGGTACATGCCCTTGACTGGAATCCAACCTGGGACCCTTGAGTCCGTAGGCTGACGCTTTATCCACTGAGCCAAACCAGTTAGGGCTACTTACTATTTTTTTTCTGAACCTGTTTGAGAGACAGCAAACAGACATTATCACTATTACTTCTAAATATTTCTGTGTATATTTTCTAAGAACAGGACATTCTCTTATACAGCCACACTATCATGAGCAAAGTCAGGAAATTTGCACTGGGCATAATACTATTAGCTAATCCTTGGTCACATTCACGTTTTGCTAGTTGTCCCCATGATGTCCTCTATGTCACTTCTTTCCCCTGTGTTGGACCCAGGGTTGCTTGCTGCATTTAGTTTTAAAAAACAAAACAAAAAACTTTGCTTTGCTTTTTATAACCATGGCATCTTTGAAGAGTACAGGGCAGTTTTTTTTCTTTATTTTTCATATTTTTTTGTAATTAATACGTATCTTGTGGGGAGATACTTTGAGGCTATATAAATATTTCATTCCTCACTATAAGATACTTTCAGTTCTAGTTAATGGTATAGCTAGTTTTATAAGCATTTCTGTGATGTTACTATAGGGTGATTTGTGATTTTGAGAAGAAAGTAAGCACATTTTCTTACGAATATTTGTGAAACCTTATCTTGCTTTTAAACAGAAGGTTCAGTAGGCAGCGATCGTGGCAGCATTGCGGACAGCGAAGAGAATGAAGAAGAGGTAAGGGTTGTTCAGTGTGTCCGGGTCATGATTGGCAGGAGACTTAGGGTGTGTTTAGCAGGCTAAATAAATCACATGTTTGTGAATTAGCACTATGTCTTCATAAATCTTTCAAAGGTGAGAGAAGCTGTATGGTGTGAAGATTTTTCCTTGGGATTGGATTTCATCTTTGTCTTGTGAACAAAAACAAGGAAAACGGCTTTAACCCCTTCACCATTCTCTCCCTCACCTCCTCACCAAACCCTTTGAAATGCAGCTTAGATATTTTGGTGGGATCTCTTTCTGACATACAGTCATTGAGTAAGTTTTATCTTTGAATAATTTTAGGAAAAATGTACTCTATTGAAACCTTTATTATAAAACCTTTTAGACCAGAGTAATGCTTAGAGTGTCCATTTAGTGTTAGCTGCGTTGTTGCCACTAGCATCTTCATATCCAGAGTGTAACCTGACTCTGCTCTAGGGCCTCACGGTCTGTGGACCTTGACACTGTTGTATCTGGCTTTGTTCCTTTAGACCAGCGGTTCTCAACCTGTGGGTCGTGACCCCTTTCACGGGGTTGCCTAAGACCATCTTGCATATCAGATATTTACATTACGATTCATAACAGTAGCAACATTACAGTTATGAAGTAGCAAAGAAAATAATTTTATGGTTGGGTCACAACATGAGGAACTGGATTTAAATGGCCAGAAGGTTGAGAACCACTGCTTTAGGCAGAATATCCGTTATTGCAAAGGTTAGAGATGTTTGAGCATAGATTTTAAAAAGGAGACAGCATTGTGTGCATATACTTCTCTCTTTTTCCTCTCATCCTCTTCCCCTGCCCTCCTTCAGCCAGTCCTTCAAACAAAACACCTAACAGTGGGAAATGAGCTTTTCTTAAATAACCTCACTATAACTGAGGGCCATGAGCCGAATCCTTTGCTTTTAGCCATCAACACAAGCCTTTACTTAATTATTGGTGGCAAACACTGATATTCCCTTCTTGGGCCTGATGAAGTAGTTATCCTATTTAGAAGGGAATCTAGAGAGTGGAGTATAAAAAGTAAACACAAACCAATTTTGGATAATTTAGTTAATTAAATATGCAACTCTTACTTTAAATCCAGTGGATAGTGCAGATGGACATGAACAAATAGTTAGAGATATTTTAATTAACCACAGAAAATTACGTGTTGCCTGGAACAGCCCTGGGTTATATTGCCAGTTGTCCACCTCCTGTAAACCTTGATGCTCAGGAGACCAGTATCGGTAGAGACCGAGTGTTGAGGAGCCCCAGAGACTCAGACCCGAAATTACTTGTTCTTCTCAGTAAAACCTCTATTAACAACAAAGCCTTTTTCTCCCTAAAGGAGTCAGAGGAAGATTTTGCCAATCATAGTGACAATGATCAAACCCAGGTAAGGCTCAACTTCTGTTGTTTTTTTAAAATATATTTTTATTGATTTCAGAGAGGAAGAAAGAGGGAGAGAGAGATAGACACATGAATGATTTAGAGAGACTCACTGATCGGCTGCCTCCTGCATGCCCCACACGGGATTGAGCCCACAACCTGGGCATGTGCTGTGACCAGGAATCGAACCGTGGTTCTTAGGTTGATGCTCAACCACTGAGCCACGTCAGTCAGGCTAAACTATATTTTTAAGCACACTCATATATGATGCTGTCATAGTCTCTAAATGTATATGGAAAATGGCTTATTTTCAGGATTTTATTTTTGAGATAATGATGTATTCATTATTTTCATACAGAAAGTTCCTTTGCTTATGTGAATTGCTTCCTTAGGCATAAGATTGTGTAGAGTTATACTCTTGATATTTACTATCTGATAGACATTCCAAGTTACAGATCCTGCATAATGATTTTCCTACAATCCCCTCACACAGGGGTTACGAGTTCTGCTACTATGATATATGTGTGGTGGTATGTAGAGATTGTCCCAATTTGCATTTGTTTCTTAATTGGGAAATATATATTTTTTGTTAATCCTCACCTGAGGATATTTTTCCATTGATTTTTTAGGGAGAGGGAAAGACAGAGAGAAATATCATTGTGAGAGAAACACATCGATAGGTTGCCTCCTGCACGAGCCCTGACCAGGGCCTGGGCAGAGGAGAAGCAACTGAAGTATGTACCCTTGACAGGAATTAAACCCAGGACCTTTTTGTCCGGAGGCTGACACTCTAGCCACTGAGCCAAACCAGCTAAGGCTCATTGACTTTTAGAGAGAGTGGAAGGGTGTAGAGAAAGAGGAAGAGAGAGGGAGGGAGGAAGGGAGGAGGAAGAAAGGAAGGAAGGAGAGAGAGAGAAAAATGTTGATTGGTTGCCTCCTGTCCGCTCCCGACAAGGGCCGGGAATTGAACCTGTACTGTAACACATGTACGTGCTCTGGATTAGGAATTGAATCGGGCTGATGCTCTAACCTTTGACCATCACTGGCCAGGGTGGGAAATATTGTTCATAAAAGTTTTCAGCTATCAATTGAAGGATTTAGTACTTATTGGTTGGTACTAGTATTTTCCCAGTTGTATGTGGGTAATCTCTATAGTTTTAATAACCCAAATTTCTTTCTGTGGAATTTGCTATTAAGATCTGTAAATTCAGACAGTTTTTCAAACAATACAATATAGTGATTAAAAGCATTGGCTTAACCATTTATTTGTATTGTTAAAGATGGACTGTTTTTGTGTGCCACAGTTAACCTCAGAGTTCTAAAGATTTTAGCATAGTGCCTGGCAGTTTTTTTATATTTTAGTAACTAGATTACTGTTTTTTATTCTCCAAATGCTTGCAGATGCAAAGTAGAAAGAATATATAATTAATTTGAACTAATTTAAACATTAGACATTCTTTAAAATAATTATACCAGTGACTGCTTTTTTAAAAAATATATTTTTTATTGATTTCAGAGAGGAAGGGAGAGGAAGAGAGATAGAAACATCAATGATGAGAGAGACATTGATCACCTGCCTCCTGCACATCTTACAAACCTGCAACCTGGACATGTGCCCTGACCGGGAATCAAACCATGACCTCCTGGTTCATAGGTCGATGCTCAACTGCTAAGCCACACTGGTCGGTCACCAGTGGCTGCTTTTATAAAATTTAGAGCTTAATAGGTAAAGCTTAGTTTGAGCCCTCCAGTCTTCATCCTCTAACATCCTCCAGAGGTAACTGGTGTTGTGATCTGGCAGTGTATATATATATTTTTCTTTGTTTTTACAAGTATATCTGTGCCCGTGCAAATGGTGTAGGGGTGAGGGAGATGCAGAGTATCAGACTGGGTTTATCATTCAGAGTTTTTTCACTTGATTCCTTGGATAGCTCTTCAATTGTTGCAAATTATCCTTTTAGTAATCTTTTTTTTTTGATCTGTGACTTTGTTTTTAATTATCTTAAGCCTTATGATGACATAATTTACCATTTTGTGTTGATGATCTATCTATTCTCTACTTTAATCCTAGTGAGCTGGCAAAAAGCACCATTACCAATCACACATGTATATTGTCAGTGAATAGCTAGCTGTTCAAGACAATCCTGGGGCGGGGGGGGGGGGGGGGGCAATGGGGAAATATGGACACTTATGTAATACCTTAACCAATAAAGAGAAAAAAAGACAATTCTGAATTATAACTTAGTCTGACTTAAAGAATTCAAAGTTTGCTACTTTGTCACGCTGAATTTTAAAAGCACCCGACCTTAAAGGTCATCTATAAAACGTAGAAGTGTTAACTGCTCTTTATTTGTTATTATACATAAACCACACTAAAATGCCTTTCATTCAGTAAAAGGCAACAGCTTGGATACAGGAAATTTTATTAAATACGCATAGTTGGGACCAAAGAGATAAAATGGTCACTGCCAGCTTATCTGCCACCCTTCCTTTTAACAGGCTGATGGACATGACTTGAAACACAAGCAAGTTTTGCATGTCTTAGGGACAGCGAAGGGCTTTCCTCAGAATTTAAACTTACTAATACAACTGGTCATATAAATCTAAATTTAAGCCTGTCTTCTACAGGTTCTGAGATGGCACTCACCACTTCTGTGAAAAGTTGAACAGTAGGAATCAAGTCCAATCATATTTTTAGAAGGAAGGACAGTGACAGGGCTTGCTGAACCAAAATTATCACCAAAGCTCAAAAAGCTGACCATATTCATTTAACCATAAGCCAATCTCATTTAAATCAGGACTGCCCGAAAGAAATGCTCTATTAGCCATTCATGATCTGAATTATGGTGTAGGAAATTAATTTAAATATGGTACACATAAAAAAAAGTCACGAAGCCTTTGTAACAGCTATTACTCATGAGGAGCTTTTTTGAGATAAGCTATCAAGTCTGCCCTTCCGCACTCTTCTCAAGGCCAGTGAAGAGCACTTTTGTTCCAGGGATGTACCTCTTGGGACTCCAAATACTCCCTCTGTGTAGTCTCTCCCCAGGTGATACCTTTGTGCTTGTTGGCATTCGTGTAAGAAAATCCAGGGGCCTGACCTGTCTTTCACCCAAAGAGACCATGGAGATTTGGCCCAGTCCTGTGCTTGCCCCTTTTTTCCACAGTATGGCACTGGGCACACTTCTGAACCAAAATCTTCTTGCCCTTCTCAACATCACCTATTTTTAAATCGCTGGTTAGTTGCGCGCGACACGGAGATTCCCAGCTCTCTAACTCCTTTAGTATTCTTATTGAGTACTAGGGGCCCGGTGCACAAAAATTTGTGCACTCGGG
>PVJC01055386.1:0-10207 GCA_004026665.1 Murina feae
TCCAACAACAGATTAGAGGAATGCAAGAATCAAGTCAAAGAATTGAAATACGAAGAAGCAAAAAATACCCAAATGGATAAGCAAAAAGAAAAAAGAATCCAAAAATATGAAGACAGTGTAAGGAGCCTCTGGGACAACTTCAAGCATACCAACATCAGAATTATAGGGGTGCCAGAAGAAGAGAGAGAGCAAGATATTGGAAACATATTTGAAGAAATAATGTCAGAAAACTTCTCCTACCTGGTAAAAGAAATAGACTTCCAAGTCCAGGAAGTTCAGAGAATCCCAAACAAAAGGAATCCAAAGAGGACAACACCAAGACACATCATAATTAAAATGCCAAGAGCAAAAGACAAGGAGATAATTTTAAAAGCAGCAAGAGAAAATCAGTTAGTTACCTATAAAGGGGCACCCATACATCTGTCAGCCGATTTCTCAACAGAAACTTTTCAGGCCAGAAGGGAGTGGCAAGAAATATTCAAAGTGATGAATAGCAAGAACCTACAGCTAAGACTACTTTACCCAGCAAAGCTATCATTCAGAATTGAGGGTCGGATAAAGAGCTTCACAGTCAAAAAAAAGCTAAAGGGGTTCATCACTACCCAACCAGTATTATATGAAATGCTGAAAAGTATCCTTTGAGAAGAGGAAGAAAAAGTAAAGATAAAAATTATGAACAACAAATACATATCTATCAACAAGTGAATCTAAAAATCAAGTGAATAAAAAATCTGATGAACAGAATAAACTGGTGAATAGAATAGAATCAGAGACATAGAAAGGGATTGGACTGACAATTTTTTCGGGGAAACGGGTGTTGGGGATGCAGGAAGAGACTGGACAATAATCATACACCTAAGTATGAGAACGGGAAGGGGGGAGGAGTAAGGACAGAGGATGGGGTGGGAACTGGGAGGAGGGGAGCTATGGAGGAAAAAAGAGGAACAACTGTAATAATCTGAACAATAAAGATTAAAAAAAAAAGAATAAACTCAAAATGGATAAAATGCTTAAATGTGAGATGGGAAACCATAAAAATTCTAGAAGTAAACATAGGTAGAAATGTCCCAGACATCTCTCATAACAGAATTTTCACCAATAAATCTCCTAGGGCAAGGGAAACAAAGGAAAAAATAAACAAATCAGAGTACATAAAAAGAAAACAAATAAATAAAAACTTCTGCACAGCAAAATATACCATTATTCAAATGAGAAGAGATCCCACTGTACAGGAGAACGTATTTGCCAGTGACACATCTGATAAAGGGTTAATTTCCAACATAAAAAGAACTCATACAACTCAACAAAAGGAAGTCAAACAATCCAATAAAAAAAATTGGCAAAGGACCTAAGTAGACTCTACTCAAAAGAGGACATGCAGAAGGTCATGTAACATATGAAATCCTCATGGTCACTAATTACCAGAGAGATGAAAATTAAAATGACAATGAGTTATCACTAATACCTGTCAGAATGACTATCATCAACAAATCAACTAATGACAAGTGTTGTTAAGGATGTGAAGAAAAGGGAATTTTAGTACACTGCTGGTGAAGATGCAGACTGGTGCAGCCACTATGAAAAACAGTATAGAGTTTCTTCAAAAGAATTAAAAATGGAACTGCCATTTGACCTAGTGATCCCACTTTTCACAATATATCCAAAGAATCCTGAAATGCCAGTCAGAAAGAATATATGAACCACTATGTTCATAAGCAGTGCTATTTACAATAGCTAAGATCTGAAACAGCCCAAGTGTCCAGTAGAAGAATGTATAAAAATTCTGTGGTACATTTACTCAATGAATACTATGCAATTGTAAAGAGAAGGGTCTCTTACCTTTTGAGACAGCATGGAGTGACCTGGAGAATATTATGCTAAGTGATATTAGTCAGATAATGATAAGTATCACATGATCTCACGTGGAACCTAATGAACAAAATAAACTCATGAACAAAATAGACCCACAGACATGGAAGAATGGAACAGACTTATGAATCTCAGAGTGACAAGGAAAGGGAGGGAGGGAAAAGATCAACCAAAGAACTTGTAGGCATATATGCATAACCCAAGATCATTGACAATAGTGTGGTGAAGGCCTGGGGGTTGTGAAGTGAGGTGGAGAGGGTTAATGGAGGGAAGGAGGAGGTACATCTGTAACACTTTCAACAATAAAGATAAATTAAAATAAAAAATAAAAAGGAGAAAAACTATAGGCTATGAATAAGATCCAAAGTATAGAAATTAAAAGAAACTAGAAGGAATAGAGAAGACTTCAATACAGCACAGAGAACAGGTGTGAAGGATCAGTACTTACTAGAAGTTAATCTGGAGAGAGGCAACTATAAGAGGCTCTGGTCACCTTCTAATTTAGTGTGAGGTAATCGCAAAACAAATTGATTTAGGCTCACCTGAGTCTCAAAGAGTAAAGGATACCAGTTCACTGGAGAATGAGAAAGGAGTGAAAGAAATAGAACAGCTGGGGCGGTGGACTAAATTCTACAGCCTCAAAGGACTCTGATAGAGAAATCAAGAGAGTAACAGGAATTGGAAAGAAGAGATGCTGGAAAGGGATTGTTCAGAGCCTTTAAATTGGGCAAAGGGCACTGAACAACATAAAACTACACTTTGATGCACATAAACAATATACAGCAAGTGTCCCCAAACCTAATTTCTCGGTTAAAAGTTTAATGCCTGCATTAGAATGACCCTGTATTCTGGACAACAGCAATAAGAGCTGCACATGGGAACCATGGAAGTTAAGGCAGTGTGGCAAGGCTTGAGACTTCTCCCAACTTGACCTTAGGTGGTGGCAGCTATGAGTAAACCACAAATTGTCTAGCAAGTGAAATGTCATCTATTTCATCAAAGGGGCTTTGCAGATGAATCATGGGAGAATAAAATACAAAATGCATAAATCATGTGTTGATGCTCTATCCACTGAGCCAAACCAGGTAGGGCCACCTTCATGTTTTTAAATAACATCTTAATTAAGATATTATTAAAATACCATAAAATTCACCCATCAATTGTTTTATTTTAAGCATGTATTTTCTTAATACTATTAGTTGGAGACCTCTATAATAGGGCTATATGGCTTCCCCTCAACCCCAAGTACAGTATTATAGACAAGAATAGCTTAAATTTATTCTGTAACCAAATGTACATATGCATATATCACTTTGCTATAATTGTTAAAAATTCTTGCAAATAATATTCCTAAGATTATATTATAGTTAGCCTATGAAAGACAGGATTCAGAGGATAGGACTCTGCCATAGACATTGGAGGCATTAAATAAATATTTCTGAGGCTGATAATAAGTACAGTATGCTCTTCTTAGATTTATGGGATTTTTCCTATAATTAATCTGGATACAATGAATTCCTTAGGACAAATTATCTCCAAAACCTGTACAGTATTTCATTCTTCCAAAACAATATTTCTTAGAAATAACTATTTTTATGTTTGTGCTTCTAACTTTAGCTCTTATTATTTCTAGAAAGGCCATAAAAACCTAACCTGGCATGTGCTTTTGATTTTAGATTTCTATTTTCTCATTTAAATTTCTTAAGCACCTGCCTAACCAACTAACGAAGTTTTGCTTCCTTCACCACCATTCATTTCTGCCACATGATGCTGAGTGTTTTCTTAGTTAACCTAGCTTTTAAACACCTGCAATTCAATTATAAGGATAATACTGTCTGGTTATTTTAGCAATGAATTGATTTACCTGTCAAGAAAAACTCTACTGTACATTTCATTGGCCACTGGATTAATGCCTTATAACAAAGAACATTTGTACATATGCCTTTCATAAGCATTAATCACTGATTTCATTTGATAGGCTAGATATTTTATCAACATGTAGTGAAAGGAGCTTATTGCTACAGGTTCAAAGATGACCTATTATGAGAGCTAACCTTTTGGATTCAAGCTAAATGTTTATTTTACATAAAGGATTTTTAGAGATGATGGCAGGAATTATCCATGTCTTGTAAAATAATAATGTATAAGTATCTATTAGTCCAAGTTTGCTTTAAAATACATTCAAATAACTATATAACTAAATGATTAATGATAGCATTAATAGCATGAACACTCATCACCCTTCTGTCACTATTTAGATAATATATCAAGGAAAAGGGAAATACAGAATTTTCACCAGGTCAGAGATGTGCTATATCATAGTTCAAATGACTTAATTTTTGTCATTTTTCTTTCACAAAATGTATGTTAGACATAAAAATAATATTTTCAGCTATTTCTGGATCTTATTTTATTTCCAATAAAACCATATATAGGGTTAACAACTTCAAGCTATGTTTTAAAACCTGAAGACAGTTCTCTGCTTTACCCAGTTAATCAATATCAAATACAACCTGGCTTCAATTAAATTCAGTCTAAGGTAACTGTTCTGATCACTGCAATAGAGGAAAAAATTACAACTATCACTTCCCAAAGGTGAGTAGCTCTTATAAGAAAAAGAACAAAAAAACTGTAAACAGTAAAAATAACAATAAAACTTGATTCCAATATTAAAACCATTCTATATGTATTTGCTTAAATTTTGAATAGTATTGTTAAATTTACTTTAACCTGTTCTATTTCTGTTTTCATTTTGGTGAGAAAGTATCTCAATATAAAATGGCAGCTAGGCCCTGACTGGTTTGGTTCAGTGGATAGAGCATCAGCCTGCAGACTGAAGGGTCCCAGGTTCGATTCCAGTCAAGGGCATGTACCTCAGTTGCAGGCACATCCCCAGTAGGAGGTGTGCAGGAGGCAGCTGATGGATGTTTCTCTCTCATAGATGTTTCTAACTCTCTATCCCTCTCTGTAAAAAACCAATAAAATATATATTAAAAAAAAATGGCAGCTAGCCATGTATCGAATATGCCTTTACCTTATTGTATAATGGAAACCAATTAGAGATGATTTGGGGGAAATCTCAGTAGTAACTCACAGTATTTTTATCTAGCCTATCTAATCTAATAAAAGAGCAATATTGAAATTGACCATTTCTATGGGATACCTAAGTCACACCCCCAGCCAATCAGAGCAGCTGCATGCAAATTAACCCAGCCAAGGTGGAGGCTGGCAGTCACGGAGCTGGAGTAAACAGAGGCTTTGGTTGCACCAGGAGTAAACTGTCTGCCAGCCAGCTGGGCCTCTCTGTGCTCTAAGCAACATTGTTGCAATTATAGAAGCCTCAGCGCTAAAGCAAATAGCAGTCTTCCATTGCACCAGCAATGGAGGAAACTGCTTGCCTAGAGTTTACTAAGGCAACATTCTTTCAATTATAGAAGCCACGAAGCTGAAGTCAACAGGAGGCTTTGTTACCTGCCTAGGCCTTGGCTTAAAGGAACAGTATCAATTATAGAAGATAAACAAACCCCAGAAACCTGCTTCCAGCCAGCCTTGCTGGGACATTGGGTCAATGGGAGCTATGGGTAGACTGAAAGCCTGAAAACACCCCTCAGCCCATCACCCATGCTGGCCACACCCCAATGGGGTGAGGGTCCCCACTAGGGGGCTTGGCAAGCCTGCAAACAGGCATCAGCCCCTCACCCAGGATGATCAGGCACACCAGCTGGTGGACATCCCCAGAGGGGTCCCAGACTACGAGAGGGCACAGGTTGGGCTGAGGGACCTCCCAAGTGCACAAATTTTTGTGCACTGGGCCCCTAGTATGTCCTAATAAAGTCCAGGCCTGAAAATGTTCACAATTTAAAGTTCCTCAGTCTCACTGTATTTTTCCCAAATAATTTAAAAACAAAGTTAATTTATATCTAATTTTATCATGAATTTAAGCATAGTGATAACTCATTAATTAAGCATCATTAAGAATTAAATTAACATAAATATTGATTAGACACAATTTTAAGGCAATATAGGAATATAAGTTCCTATAAATTTATTCTCTTGGTTTTTCTTAGTTCCTCTTATGCTCTGTGAAGAATTGATATAGGAATATAAGTTTCTATATCAAAGGACACTATCAAGAGTGAAAAGGCAACATATAGAATGGGAAAAATATTTTTAAAATATACATTTGATAAGGGGTTAATATCCAGAATATATAAAGAGCTCCTATAATTCAACATCAAGGAAACCAAACAACCTAAATATAAAAATAGGGAAAAATAGGGAAAAAACATTTCTCTAAAGAAATATGCAAATGTCCAACAAGTGCATAAAAAGATGCTCAACATTTACTAAACATTAGGGAAATCCAAATCAAAGCCACATACCATTTCATAACCAATCCATTAGAATGCCCATTATAATAAAAAAAAATCCACATACACACACATAAATCAAGTCTTGGCAAGGATGTGGAGAAATTAGGATCCTTGTGCTGATAGCAATATGAAATAGTATGGCTGCTATGAAAAACAGGATGGAGATTCTCCAAAAAAATTAAGAATAGAATTACCATATGGCTCAGCAATTTTACTTCTGGGCATACACCCAAAAGATATTTCTATGTCCATATTCTTGGAGCATTATGCACAATAATTGAAAGGTGGAAGCAACTCAAGTGTCTCTCTATGAATGACCAGGTAAACAAAATGTAATATATACATATAAAAGAATATTATTCCACCATAAAAAGAAGAAAATTCTGGCACATGCTACAAAACAAATAAACCTTAAAGACATTATGTTGAGTGAAATAAGCCAGGCACCAAAAAAACAATAATATATTATTCCACTTATATGAGGTACCTACAGCAGTCAAATTCTGATACCAAGAGTAGAATGGTGATTGGCAAAATTTGGGAAAATAGGGGAATGAGAAGATCATACTTAATGGGTATAAGTTTCAGTGTATGACAGTAAAAAGAGTTCTGGAGAGGAGTAGAAAAATGGCAGCCATATAGACGGATATGTCCTGTGCTTTGTCCTAGAGCAGATTGGGTGAGCAGCTGAAACAAGTAACATCCAGCCCGAATTGGCACAGGAGATTTAGCTGGGAGTGACAGTTTGCAGCCCTGAGACTGTTGGAGATCGCAGGGCAACTGCTTGCTGCTGAAATTTCTCCCGGAGGAGCGGCTGTGTGGAGGAGATCATGCCATCTTAAAGGGGAGAGTGGTTATTATCACAAGCCTATACATCCGGGAATCCTGCAACAGAGGCACCCCAGGACAAGCTAGGAACCCAGGAACCCTGAATCCCACAAAGATGTGGACTCAGACGAGCCTTACACCTTGCCACGGAAAGGTCAGATTTCACCGAGATAAAGTTGTGGTTTGCAATCCAGGTGGGAGAGGACCACGTGTGTGTTTGCGCGTGTGGGTGCATGCAGGGGAAGTCTGTGCCCCACAAAGTTCGTGGCCCTTGGGGCCAGCAAAATTCACGAGAGGGTGGGGGACCCACAGGGCTGCTGGCAGAAAGTAACTCTGAAAAAATCAGCCCATAGCTTGATTGGGTGCGAGATGGTAGCCTGGGACTTGGCCAGTGTGCTGGCTGCTTAGCGCCAGGGGAGAGAGGACTTGTGGAAGAGACTGCAGGCTCACAAAGTTAATTGAGCTATTTTTTCTTTCTTTCTCTTCTCTCGTTAAATCCTTGCTCTTGATTATTGAGCCCAGCACATAGGAACACCCAGTTGGGGTCACTCACAGAGACTGCAGGAGAAAATTGTTGTTGTTTTGTGGAACCTGGGGATCAGAGCGGGGAGAAACAGACCAAGAAAACAGCTCTGGGGCAGTCCATTCTCCCAAACCAGTATTAAGTGCGATAGAGAAAACAAGGCCTAAATACTGGCTAGAGAGGACTGATAGCCCCAGAGGTCAATCCAGGAATACTGCCATCCAGAGGCTGAACAACAAACTGACTCTTCTGTAAACACAAATAAAGGCAGTCTGGGAAACAAAGAAATACGACCTGCTGTTGTTAGCTTGATTATTGATTATACTGAGGGTTTTTTATTTTTATCCATGTTTGTGAGATTGTTTCACTTTTTCTTTCTGATTTTTTGGGTCGTTTTTTTTGGTTATTTTGTTGCCTCTGTTTTCCCTCACCTCACTTGAAATTAGTAGTTGTTTATAGCTTGCATTCATCTCTAGGTATCTGTTGCTGGGCATTCATTGAAATTAGTGGCTGTTCTATTAGAATCTTCTCCCATACAGTTTCTTCCCCTCTTTTATTTCATTCTCTTTCTTTCTCTCTTACTTTTTTTTCTTTTCTTTTTCCCTTTCCCAATTTCCTTTTTGCACTCTCCTTTCCCTCTCTTTCCCCCTTTTTCTTTTTCTCTTCCTCTTTCCCCTAATTCTCTTTTCTTCGGGGGCCACCTTTATTTGGAGTTATTAGTGTTGAGAATACATCTGTGTTCAGTACTTTGTGCATTGTGCCCTGTCGTGCACTATTTTGTGCCTTTAAATCAATGCAGGAGAGAGAGAGCATAACATAACCAAACACCCAGAGAAGAGAGATCATGGGGAGAAAAAGAAACAGTCCACATATGTAAGAGAAACAGGCATCAACAGAAAAGGAAATAAATGAAATGGAGGCAAGCAACCTGTCAGAGAAGGAATTCAGAGAAATGGTCATAAGGTGGTTGAGAAGAATGGAAGACAAATTCAACAATATGTGTAAGAACCAAGAGGAAATGATGAAGAACTAAGAAGAAATGAAAAGTGACTTCACTGCTATGAAGAACTCAATAGAAAGCATCAACAGTAGACTAGGTGAAGCAGAGGATAGCATCAGTGAGCTAGAAGACAAGATAGGAAAAAATACCTAAGCAGAGCAGCTTCTAGAAAAAAAATTGAAAAGCATAAGGAGAGCCTACGAGAACTGTGGGATAACATGAAAAGAAACAATATCCATGTAATAGGGGTGCCAGAAGAAGAGGAAACTGAGCAAGGAATAGAAAGTTTGTTTGAAGAAACAATGACAGAAAATTTCCCTGATATAGGGAAGAGAAAACTTGCACACATCCAAGAAGCTTACAGAGCCCAAACAAAATGCACCCCAAAAGACCAACACTAAGGCACATCATAATTAAATTAGCAAACACCAACGACAAAGTAAGAATTTTAAAAGCAGCCAGAGAGAGACAAAGTTACCTACAAAGGATCGCCCATCAGACTAGTGACTGATTTCTCAACAGAAACATATCAGGCAAAAAGGGAATGGAATGAAATATACAAAGTCATGCAAAGGAAGGGACTGAATCCAAGACCATCAATCAAAATTGAGGGTGAAATCAAGAGCTTCATGGACAAAAAGGGACTAAGGGAGTTTGTTACCACCAAACTAGCAATGCAAGAAACCACCAAACCCTTTTTAAAGGGTCTGCTGTAAAAAGAAAAAAAAAAAAAAAAGGAAACAAAGAAGGAACACAAGGATAAAGAAGAAAAATGGTGACAAACAGAAAAAAGGGCGGCAGTTTAGGCAGACGTGTACAGTGCCTTGTCCCAGAGCAGATAGAGAAAGCAGCTGAAACGAGTAGCTTCTAGCTCGAATTGGCAGTGGAGATCGAGATGGGAGACAGCCTGCAGCTGGATAAGACAGAAGACTCCGGAGAGAGGTAAATTCAAGGCTTTGGGAAAGATATTTCACCAGACCTTAGCCCTGAGGATCGGAAAGTCGCCGCACAGCACTGGCGCCAGCACCTAGCCACGTCTCCTGAGACCGGCGGCGCAGCGGAAAGAGGGTCCGTGGAACTGCTGGTCGGCAGGGGATTCTCGATCCAGCTTCACAATCAAGAAAGGGCTGGGGCATGCGGGCAGGAGAGAAGGTGCCCCCTCGAAGTGGATTCTACATCTGGGTCCACAGTAAAGACTGAAACGTGCCAGTAGGAGAGAAAAAACTATATAACCAGATACCCAGAGAAGATAGATCATGGGGAGACAAAGAAACAGCCCGCATATGAAAGAAAAACAGGCATCACCAGAAAGGGAACTAAATGAAATGGAAGCAAGCAACTTGTCAGAGAAAGAATTCAGGGAAATGGTCATAAGGTGGATGAAAAGAATGGAAGACAAATTTGACAGTATGTGTAAGAACCAAGAGGAAATGAAGAAGAAGCAAGAAGAAATGCAAAACGACATCACTGCTATGAAGAACTCAATAGAAAGCATCAAGAGTAGACTAGAAGAAGCAGAGGACCGCATCAGTGAGCTAGAAGACAAGGTAGAAAAAAATACCCAAGCAGAGCAGCGCCTAGAAAAAAGAATTAAAAAGCAGGAGGAGAGCCTAA
>PVJC01055387.1:0-10210 GCA_004026665.1 Murina feae
ATCTACCCTCAGGTGAAATAAACCTCCCATGTTGGTAAATAGAACAACAGAAAAATTGGTAATTTCTGAATCAAGAAAAAGTGGCTATTTGCCTGTGAGTATTTCTAGTCAACACTAATATATTCAACTAGCAAAGAATTTAGGCCAAGAAGAAAATTCAAAACAGAGAATGAATATGAAACGATCTACAGGCAAGGACTAAGGTGAACAAAACAAAGGAGTGGGTAAGGATAATTAAGGAAGGGTCACCATCGTGATTAAGACTCTGATGGCTATTTTTTTTTTGGGGGGGGGGCTTTTCAATTTTTTTTTAATTTTACTTTAAAGATAGTGACCTAAGTAGTTATTTTCCAAAACCTTTCTGCTGAAAACATCTTGCTGAACTATTTGATCTGTGCAAATATAGCTGTGTATTTGTTCTCACAAGGCTTAATTACTGAGGAAGCCACAAATAATATCCAGTGTGAAAAGACATGCTTGGGCAAATAAAAGGGAATACTTGTAATACTGAAATCAGAGCCATGAACTCAACTACTGCTTTATTGTTATTTATTTTAATGTCATTTCCTTCTGTTAAATGTTGGGCTTATTATAAAACATTTTCTTCACTTATAAAATTATAGTAGAAATTTAAAGAAACTTTTTTTTAATTTTTGAATTATAGTTTATATTCAATATTAGTTTATATTAGTTTCAGGTATGAAGTGATTCCCTCTGATAATTCAAGTACCCACCTGGCACCTTACATAGTTATTACGATATTATTGACTATATTCCATATGCAGTACTTTATATCCCTGTGACTATTTTGTCACTACCAATTTCTTATCCCCATCACCTTTTCCACCCAGCTCCCGAACCCCCTCCCATTTGGCAACCATCAGATTGTTCTCTGCATCTATGAATCAGTTTCTATTTTGTCTGTTCCTTATTTAGTTCTTTAGATTTCACATATAAGTAAAATTTTATAGCATTCGTCTTTTTCTGTCTGACTTATTTCACTTAACTTAATACCCCTGTCAGAGAAGAGATGTTGCCAGCTGTTCTGAGTTGTTCTGAGTCCATGTATTCTTCTAAATTCTTTCCGACTATGCCAGAGTAGACTCCTTCTCGAACACTACTCACTACACTAACTATTGGGAACTTAGTCCAAGTTCCTCCTTTATCTTCTGCTCACTAGTAACAGGTGCTGGTTCTGGGCCCTCTGCCTGGGGCTGAACCTCCTAGGATGGCAGGTCTTAAACGGAGAAGCCATGAGAGGTTGTGGGTCCACACAACAGGCAACCATACACCACCTGGTAAATATATATCTTTCCCACACAGTAGTAGCAGTCTCTGTACCCACAGTTATTATCTAAGCAGCCACCTGGCCCCTAGACACACTGCCTCACACAGTAGAGGCACCTGAGCTCTACAGTTCTGCAGCTTCTCCTGTCTCTCCTGCCCAGCACACTGGCTGGTCTCTGTAGCCTCACATAGTAACTGCCTTCAGGCTTCTCTCCCAGCACACTGGCTGGTTCATATGGCAGCTATATCTGAGCTCTCTATGAGCTCTTAGCCTTACATTGTAGTAATAAGCTCTCAGCTCCATCTTTTCCTCTCCTCTCTAGCACACTGGATGGTCAATACATGTATTATACTCCTTAAATAGAAAAGGTCTCATGTCAATAGTAACATTATATTTTTTTGCTACAGAAGGGCACCGTGTACCGTGTGTCTTTGCACCTGCTCATGGCCTTGGCCATTCATCATATTATCAATAAGGCCTCTGCACTCTAATTAGCCTTGACTATCTGGGGACTATGGCGTGGTTCCCACAAACCCCTAGGTCCATCCATGTTGTCACACAATGTTTTTTAAAACATATTTTTATTGATTTCAGAGAGGAAAAGAGAGGGGGAAAGAAACGAAAACATCAATGATGAGTGAGAAACATTGATCCTCTGCCTCCTGCAAAACCCCATTGAGTGTTTTTCACATTTTAAAGATATAGAACACAAAACCCTAAATACAATTTCTAAAGTCACAATACTATTACATAGAAGAGGAAAAATTTCCTCCTTCTTTATCTTTTACCATTCTGTCAATATGAGGAGAATCTACACTAGGTGTAGCTATTCCATATAGTTTTTGTCTCATGCTCAAGGAGTGCATGACTCCACTAACTGGATGCTGGGCCATCATCCTGATTGTCACTGAACATGTAAGAGTAGAGATACTGAATGCCATTGCCATATATTAGAGAAATGTATCTATCCTGCCATACATGTAACCTTCAAGTGTGTACTATTCTGATTTATCATCCCTTTTAGAAGTATATTTGATACTAGAGGTCGAGTGCACAAAAATCTGTGCACTCAGGGGAGTCCCTCAGCCCCGCCTGTGCCCTCTCGCAGTCTGGGACCCCTCAGGGGATGTCCACCTGCTGGCTTAGGCCTGCTCCCCAGGCAATCAGCCTAATCTGTTAGTCAGGAGCCCTCGGGGGATGTCCACTTGCCAGCAGGGAACAGGCCTAAACTGCAGTTTGACATCCTTAGTGCTTCTGAGGAGCCCCGAGAGGCTCCCACCACCACTATACTCCCACCACTGCTATATTGGCAACTATCGGCCTGGCTTGTGGCTGAGCAGAGCTCCCCCTGTGAGAGTACATTGACCACCAGGGGCAACTCTTGCATTGAGCATCTGCCCCCTGGTGGTCAGTGTATGTCATGGTGACCAGTCATTCTTAGTCATTCTGCTGTTAGGGTCAATTTGCGTATTACCCTTTTATTATATAGGATAGAGGCCTGGTACATGGGTGGGGGCCAGCTGGTTTGCCCTGAAGGGTGGCCCAGGTCAGGATGGAGTCCCTGCTGGGGTGCCTGACAAGCCTGGGTGAGGGACTAAGGGCTGTTTTCAGGCTAGCCACAGCCCCTTCAGGGTAGGAGGTCCTGCAGGGGAGTCAGGCCAGCCTGGATGAGGGGCTGATGGCTGTTTGCAGGCTGGGCACAGCCCCCAGTGACACTGGCTGGAAGCAGGCATCTGGGATTTATTTTTCTTCTATAATTGAAACTTTTTGCCTTGAGCGGAGGCCACAGCCAGCCTAGGAAGGCAGGAAGATTAGCTTCCTCCATAGCTGGGGCAAGCAAGCCTTCTGTTTGCTCTAGCTCCTTGGGTGCTGGCAACCATCTTGGCTGGGTTAATTTGCGTATAATTGTTCTGATTGGCTGGTGGAAGTGGCTTTGCTGGTGGGTGTGGCTTAGGTGTAGTGGAGTGATGCCTAATTTTCATAGTACTCTTTTATTATATTATTATTATTATTATTATTATTATTATTATTATTATTATTTATGAGAGGAAGGAAGAGGGAGGGAGATATAGTAGCATCAATAATGATAGAGAATCATTGATTGCATGCCTCCGACACGCCCCCTACTGGGGATTGAGCTCAAAACTCAGGCATGTGTCCTAACCAGGAATTGAACTCTGATATCCTGTTTCATAGGTCAATGTCCAACCACTGAGCCACACCAGCCAGGCAAGATTTTATTCTTTTTTAATGACCAAGTAATACCCCATTATATATATGTCCCACCTCTTTATCGACTTGTCTATTGAAGGGCACTTTGGTTGATTCCATATCTTGGCTATTGTAAATAATGCCGCAATAAACACAGGAGTTTATATATCTTTACAAATATTTCCTTTGTGTTTCTTTGGATATATATCCAGAAATGGGATTGTTGGGTAAATAAGCAGTTCTATTTTTAAGGTTTTGAGCTACTCCATATCGCTTTCCACAGTGGCTGCACCAGTCTGCATTCCCACCAACAGTGCAGGAGGGTTCCTTTTTCTCTACATCCTCACCAATGCCTGCTGTTTATTTATTTACTAAAGGCCCAGTGCATAAAATTCGTGCATGGGTAGGGTCTCTAGGCCTGGTGGCAATCAGGGCCAATTGGGGCCTTATAGCTGCCTGACAGGGCCTTCCTTCTCCAGCTGCTGGCTGCTGGCTGGGGCCTTCCTTCATTCCGCGTTGCCCCCCTGCTGGTCAGCAGACATCAAAGTGAGCGATCAAACTCTCAAGGGACAATTTGCATATTAGCCTTTTATATACAGGTTGATTATAGTCATTCTGAAAGATGTGAAGTGATATATCATTGTGGTTTTAATTTGCATTTAAAATAAACATTTTAAAATTAAAATAAAAAGGAGAACCAAAATGGTGGCATGAGGTATATACCTAAATGTGCAGCCTCCACAACTACATTATAAAAATACAACTATACAGATACACGGCCATCCTCCAGAAGCAAGAGAGGGGAAGCTTTACAACTAAAAGGCAAGAGAAGGAGTGCAGTGAGACTGAGTAGAAGTTCCTGGCACTAAAACTGAGAGGTACGGACGCGTGGAACAGAAGTGGCGGTGCGGGTGAAAGGGTGGCGGCGGCTGCGCCTAGGTCCCCAGCTTGGAAGGAAATTATAAACTCCAGGGTCGCACTGAATGTGACACAGGCTGTAGGGCAACGGGGTGGAAGATGAGTGACGTTCTAGCAGTGCTGTTCACAGAGATCACTGATGTGGGAACTCAGGAGCGTGCAGATGCCAGGGCATGGAGGCGCCAAATCCGGGAGAAGCCACGGAGTCAGTGGAGGGGCAGCCATTGTGGGTTGCTCCACCCCAGCGCTTCTGAGACCCCACCCCACCCCACCTACAACCCCGCCCAAGTTGTGCACCTGCCTGCCTGCAGTATAACCTAAGGGTCTGCAGCTGGGACAGAACTCCAAAAGATCTAAACTCCAAACAAAGAGGAGAAAGGCCTGCAGGTCATTTCCCCCCAGCAATACCTCCCAGTGATAACTACAACAAGACTGTGCACCCAGCCTTCAAAGGTGTACAACAAGAGTGTCCACCCTAGGTGATTGGGGAGGCTGAATCACTGGGCCCTATAGGACACCTAACACAGAAAGCCACCCTATCAATGAGCAACCAAAATAAGGAGACTAAGAAACAGGTCACAAATGACAGAAATGGAGGAACACAAATGACTGGATATATATAGAGTTCAAAACCACGGTTTTAAGGTTTTTCAAGAATTTTCTAGAAACTGCTGATAAATTTGAAAAGTACCAGCTAGAAATTAAGCATACACTGACTGAAATAAAGAATAATATACAGAGATCCAACAGCAGATGAGAGGATCGCAAGAATAAAGTCAAAGATATGAAATATGAAGAAGCAAAACCCAACCAGCCAGAAAAGCCAAAAGAAAAAAGAATTAAAAAATATGAAGATAGTGTAAGGAGTCTCTGGGACAACTTCAAGCGTGCAAACATCAGAATTATAGGGGTGCCAGAAGAAGAGAGAGAGCAAGATATTGAAAACCTATTTGAAGAAATAATGACAGAAAACTTCCCCCACCTGGTGAAAGAAATAGACTTCCAAGTATAGGAAGCACAGAGAATCCCAAACAAAAAGAACCCAAGAAGGACCACACCAAGACACATCATAATTAAAATGCCAAGAGCAAAGGCAAGGAGAGAATCTTAAAAGCTGCAAGAGAAAAGCAGTTAGTTACTTACAAGGGGGCACCCATACGACTGTCAGCTGATTTCTCAACAGAAACTTTGCAGGCCAGAAGGGAGTGGCAAGAAATATTCAAAGTGATGAACAGCAAGAACCTACAGCCAAAATTACTTTACCCAGCAAAGCTATCATTCAGAATTCAAGGTCAGATAAAGAGCTTCACAGACAAAAAAAAGCTAAAGGAGTTCATCACCACCCAACCAGTATTATATGAAATGCTGAAAGGTACCCTTTGAGAAGAGGATGAAGAAAAAGTAAAGATAAAAACTATGAACCCTCAAATACATATCTATCAACAAGTAAACCTAAAAATCAAGTGAATAAAAAATCTGATGAACAGAATAAACTGGTGAATAGAATAGAATCAGAGGCATAGAAATGGAGTGGACTGACAATTTTCAACGGTAAAGGGTGTTGGGGGTACGGAAAGAGACTGGACAATAATCATACACCTATGGATGAGAACAGTGGGGGTGGGGAGGTAAGGAAAGAGGATGGGATGGGAACTGGGAGGAGGGGAGCTATGGGGGAAAAAAGGAACAACTGTAATAATCTGAACAATAAAGATAAAAAAATAAATAAAATTAAAATAAAAGTATATTTGTTCACTATTTCTAAGCTGAGTGGATATTTTAAAATAAGAAATGTGAGTATTCTCAATGTCCTGTCACAAACAAAAAGATTGAAAATGTTTTTCCTCCTCTCCAACTAACACTCAGCACTACCATCACATGGAGAATAAACTTTAATAAATGTGACCTTTATAGAACATATAACAAACAACTACTTATATCTAACATTCATAATTTTAAATTATACTAGTAGATTACTTTCTGGTTGAAAAACCATACTTGACTTTATTGTATGAAGATGAGTCAGCTTTGAGAAATGAAAAGACATATACTAATTCCATTTAATTTAAAAAGCAAGCTCTTTATTTCCATTTATTTCCATTTATTCTTAATACTTGCTCAGACTTAGGGTGACATGAATTGTAAGTACTAGCTCTTCACTTTCTTAGACTAAATAGCAATAGATATAATGAGCTCCAAAGGCCCACAAGAATGTAGACCCCCCAAAAACTCCTTAACCTAATTTAAGAATATAAATTCTGCTGAAATGTTAATTATTTTACTAGATCAAGTCATCATATTAATAGGTCCTTGAGTGATTAAGTCTAAAGGACAATTAAAAGGCTTTAAGCAAGGTGTAAATAGCCATCATAAGGCTCATACAAAAAAAGGAGTCTAAGAATTTAATTCAAGAAATGGACAGTTTCACGAATAATCAGTGTCTAATATTTGTTGGCCTACACACACCTTCTTAGCAGTAGCAGTAGCATTAGCTGTTACCAATATAGATTAGAAGAGAGTAAATTAAATATACACAAGTATTTCCTTCTTTAAACAAGCATTCTGGTGACTTTCTGAACTAAGTAATCAACAACATTAATCAATTGGTAACATTTGAGCCCATGGAATTATCGCTATTGGCCTAAGAATTAAAAAAAAAAAATTAGTTTAAAGCTCAGTTCTGCATAAAATTATGCAACCATAAATGAGTCATATAATTTTTCCAGGCTTTACTTTCTATCTCTGTAAAACAAGAGCCATAATTTGTTGATCATTAGTACCTTTTCAGATTCAACATGAAAGTAGAATTTAAGAATATTATATTTACTAAAAGGTTGAAAAAATCTAAGGAGATATTGATTACAACTAATTACATATGACAAAGACCTTACTTAATGAGGTCATTCATAACCCATACACCATAAGCTTATATTTTAAATATAGGAATAATGAAGGACGTCTGTATGAGCTTTTTAAAAATTCTCATTTTTATAATAACTACAATGTGTTAAGGGAAAAAAAAAAACCCTACAAAATCTTTAAATGGTGTTATGAATATTTATTCATTGGCAAAGTCCAAATACACCAGAAACATCACCAGTCTGGATTTTTACATTCGTCACAGTGGGTGATGAGGGAACTTTAGTTATCTCCCTTTCGTTATCTTACTGCTAGAGTCAGCCACATTTATCTACACACCAAAAACCACATTCACCTAGATCTGACACACTCATTGGTAAAGCACTTGAAGTGTGAATCAAAGCAAAAGCTGCCCTGGAAAGAGTGAAGCAAGCAAGGAAGACTTTATTCAAGGCTATGGTAATAGGGGATAGAGGCCAGGAGGTAACCTGAGGTCAACTCCACTGGAAGAAAAAACTCAAGTTTTTAAGAGCAGGGACCAGAGTGAAAGCCGTCTGTGCTTATTAACTGGTAGCATTAGTAAACATTCTGCTGTCTTTATGACAGGAGGCACTTTCATAACTTGGAGAAGGCCCTTACTGCCCCTCAGAAAATTCTGTCTAAGGGTGTTATCTTTCTTGATGTTTGCATTTCAAAGGGATGACTCAGATTGTCAAGGAAGACATTTTTAGATTATAAACTGGCAATAATATTTTAAATATTTATATCTCAAAGAAGTAGAGAAATAATTTACAAGTTTCCTCAAGTAGACCCTCTAAGGAAAAGTAGATCAGGGCAAACAGAGTTAAGAAGAAAAAAAGTAATTTAGTCAAACTGAGAACACTAAGGTAATCTTGGTTTGGATGACAATGATTTGGCAAGAAAAAAATAATATTTTAGTATCTATCAAGTTAGAGCAGCATGTTCTTACTATGTAAAGATATATTTTCTAAAATTAGGATTTGATCCATGAGTCATCAACAATTATTTTTAATAGTTATATCAATACTAGGGGCCCGGTGCACAAAAATTTGTGCACTCGGGGTGGAGGGAGTCCCTCATCCCGGCCTGTGCCCTCTCACAGTCTGGGACCCCTCAGTGGATGTCCTATGATGGCCCCAGTCTGCCAGGCGCCTTTTGTGTGTGTGTGTGTGTGTGTGGCCACTAGGTACCTGCCCCCAGCCGTATCTGAGGCTCGGAGCAGTCCTCCTGTGTGTGTCTACCTGCTGGGGCCTGCCCCCAGGCACACCGTCAAGGCTTGGAGCAGGCACACCCTCTATGTTGATTCCTCAGACTCTTGCCCTCCCCTGCATGTTGTTCTCTTTTTTGAGCTGTGACCAGGGCTGGATGCTGCCTGCCTCCCAAGCTTGCCTACTGCCCATCTTCCTCCAGTGACCAGAAAGCAGGGAAAACCCCGCCTCATGGTCAGGCCAGCCTTTTCTTGCTCCCTGATCCTCGGAAGGGACCTGGGAAGCTGCCAAGCAGGCTGCCGACTCTTTCCCACTCATCATCCCCTGCTGCCTTCCTTTCCCACTTCCCGGTGCTGCCAAGGGGTCTTGGGAGCTGCCAAGCAGGACCCCGGCCCCTGCAGCCTTGCTTTCCTGCCCCCTGATGCCCCGCAAAGGGCCTGAGAAGCTCACCAAGCAGGCCACCGACCCCCTGCCGCCTCTTACCCGCTTCCCGGTGCCCCGCAAATGGCTTGGGCAGCCCACCAAGCAGGCCACTGACCCCCTGCTGCCTCTTTCCCGCTCCCCGATGCCCCACAAAGGGCCTGGGAAGCTCACCAAGCAGACTGCCGACCCCCTGCCGCCTCTTACCCACTCCCCGATGCCCTCCAACCCTGCCGCCTCTTTCCCACTCACGGGTCCTGGGTCCTGCGCTGTCCCGCCCTGCAGCCACTCTGTGCACTTGGGAGGTCCCTCAGCCCGGCCTGTGCCCTCATAGTCTGGGACCCCTCTGGGGATGTCCACCTGCTAACATGCCTGACCAGCCTGGGTGATGGGCTTTAAGGCTGCCCACAGCTCCTATTGACCCAACGTCCCAGCAAGGCTGGCTGGACGCAGGTTTCTGGAGTTTATCTCCTATAATTGATACACTGTTCCTTTAAACTGAGGTGGGCTGAGGTAACGAAACCTCCTCTGCTTCACCTCGCAGCGCAGCGTCTATAATGAGACTTCGCTACTCTTAGTAAGGCAGGCCAGGCCTGCTGTTCCCTTCAGCTCCCAAGGAGTCTATGATTGTTACATTATTGAAACATGTTTTGGAGCCTGCCCGCCAAGGGCCGAAAACAGTATCGCTTTCGCTCCTGCTACAACAGACGCTGCCTAAACGTTTACTCAGGTCCGTGAGTGGCGGCCGCCATGTTGGCTGGCTTAATTTGCATACAGCTGCTCTGATTGGCTGGTGGACGTGGCTTACCCTGTCTCGAAGAAACGGTTAATTTTACTATTTCACTTTTATTAGTTTAGATTAGTACCCCATCTTGTATTTTATTTTATTTTATTTTTTTTTAATTTGTCTTTTTTATTTTATTTTTTTTTACACTTTTTAAAATTACATAAAGCTTTACAAAGATTAGTACATATATCTCTTTTTCCCCCTGCCCTTCCCCCAGCCTCCCCTACCTCCCAGTGTTTTGTGTCCATTGGTTATGCTTAAATGCTCACACAAAAGTCCCTTGGCTGATCTGTTACCCGCCCCCCCAACGTCCCTGTCCTTGTTGCTGTAATTTGACAGTCTGTTTGATGTTGCTCTGCCTCTGAGTCTATTTTTGTTCACCAGTTTATAATGGTTATTATTATCCATAGATGAGTGAGGACATGTGGTATTTTTCTTTCATTGACTGGCTTATTTCACTTAGCATTATGTTCTCCAGCTCCATCCATACTCCTGCAA
>PVJC01055388.1:0-10206 GCA_004026665.1 Murina feae
CATCACTGTAGGTGCTGTACTTCATGCGATTCACAGGGAGGTAGATTTGTTGTCACTGACATCACGACCAACACATGAAGAACATGCTGAACTATGCTAGGAGGGCAGCCGTGTCCCTGGGTGATAGGAATTTTCAGCTCCACCGTAATCTTGTGGGACCACTGATGTGTATGCCGCCAATCCTTGGTCAAAACATCATCATGCAGCACAGGACTGTACCCTTGGGGTTTTAATTTTTTCAAAGTCCTGATTTGATCCATAGATGGCCACCATCTTCATTCTCACCATCACCCCTCAGCTTTCTTTCTAGAATCAGTTGTTGAAATAAACAAAAGCCAGTTCGGCCAGGCTGCCAGGCTGTCTGCTGCAGAGACTGGGGCTCCAGGATGCCGAGACACGGCTGCCCAAGCAGACACTTCATTTTCAAGTCGGTTCACCTGGGCCAACGTGACGGTGTCTCCCAGAATAAGGAGAGTAGGCAGGACAGGTGTGACCTCCATAACAAAGTGGCTAGGAGACAGGGACAGTGCCTCCAGTCCCTTTCCTCTCCCATCTGCAGGAGAGGGGCCCACCCCCCTGACAACCCACACTCAGCCTCGGGTATGGACAGCTACCCCAGCCCAAGTTCATGGCTGAGTGTGGACCAGGCCTCCACCCCCGTGCTGACCACTGGCGCCCACGCTGGACTATTTCATGCCTAGAAAATGCATGTTTGTTGTGTTAAGCAGTTGATTTCTTTTTCAAGAGCAGCTCTTTGTCTGGAGGACTTTTCCCTCTGCCTTGGGGGGCTAGGAAGGGTTCACAACCTGCGTGAGGTGTGGTCCTTTTCTCTGCTTGGTCCTTTCTTCCCCTGGCTCGGGGTCCCGCAGGCACAGGCATACTCACAGGGGCGGTCCCCAGGAAGACCCTCTGGGAACACGGGCACATCCTCAGCAGCCTTGCTCTGCGCAGCCTCCTCTCTCTGATCTCCTGCCTGGGAATCCTGGCTGCTTTGACCTCTCTGAACTCTGAGTGCCCCCAGCCTGGGACACCACCAGGCCTGGGAGTGGGCCTATGCCGAAGTCTGGAGGCGACTAGAGCAGGAGCTGGGGCCACTGCTGACCACACCCTCCTTTTCTCATGGATGCTTCCCAGGCTGCCCTGGCTGCATCACCCCCTGAGGGAAATCGGCTTCCTACACTCACTTTGTCTTCTAGTGGCCTAAGGCCAAAGGACACAGCCCGTCCTGGCTACTCACTCCAGCAGGGCAGATCGTGGGGGTCTCTCACCGTCCATTCTCCTCAAACTAGGTTCCTTGACCAGGATTGTCCTAAAGGCTGTGTAACGGGGCCGGCATTGAGATGATAGATGAGGTGGGCGAAGGGAGGCTTACAGTTGTGAGCATGCGCAACACGGTTTATTCTTGTGAAGTATTGTGTTGTGTTGTATGTTTTCTGTGTGAACAAGTATAAGCTGACTCTCCCCCCACCCTGTGTAGGGAGGCACCTTTCTTCTTTGAGGTAGCGCCAACCACTTGGCAGCATTCGGGCAAATTCAGAACCATCCTCTCAGAATCACCTTTAGACCCAAGCAGTGTTGGTGAGTCCCTTGGAAGGGAGGTGGGGCAGGCGTGGAGTCTGCCCTAAGGAGAGGATGAGCGGAATCTCTGTGTTCTATGAGGGAAAATGGAGGTGCTCCTGCTGGGGCCTGCTGCCATCGGGGCAGCCAGGGTGCTGGGGGACCTGAGGGGCCTGCTGCAGAGCTGCCGGGACAGTGCCCTCCTGTGCCCTCCCGTGAAAAGTGGAGCCCTCCCACTCTGACTTTGGGCTCAGGCCCCTGGGGTGTAAGGGCCCTAGGAGTGGGGACCACAAGGGGGCAGCATTAGCTCAAGACTAAGACTCCACCTCCATCCCCAAGTTGTAAACCCAGCAGTGAGGAGACCTGGCAGGTGTGGGAAACACCACATCCCGGAACCAACGGCCTCCATGGCCCATTTCTGAGGCTTTTGGGGACTTTCCCACAAAAAAGCCCTTGGCCTTGGGCCCTGAGCTGCTTCCTTCTCTCTGGGCCTGCTGCTTCAGGGCCTGGGCAGGTCCCTGCGGTATCAATCCTTCTCTCCCGTCAGGGAGGTAGGCCCTGGAGTCCTAACACCAAGGTGTTTTGATTCTCTCTTTGTTCTGGGAGCTTCATGCTCCAGGTGATGGGAATTGAGGGGTTTTATCCTCATCACCTGGCGCAGGACGCTGGCTTATTTGAAGGGGAACCTGCCTCGGGGTGGGGGTGTATAGTTGTGTTTCTGCAACAGGCCTTGACTCAGGAGGATTCTGCTCGGCTCCTGGGGCCCATCCAAGGTAAGCACATCAGGGTCGCCAAGCTGAAGGAGCACCCACCCGTGAAACAGTGTCCTCAGTACTACAGGGTGCTGGGTGTGATGTAGCAGGGAGGGGAGGGGAGCCCACTGGACTGGAAGCCAGCTTCCCCGCCCACCCTCCACCATTCTCTTCTTCTTTATCTGCGCTCCAGTCTGTCCTTCCTATTCCAGCTCTTTGCTCCATGGTGCCTGCACAGTGGGGTACCTGTTCCCCGAGGCACCGGCACCCCGCTGTGTCTGCAACAGGCTGGTTCATCTGTCTGGAAGGTTCTCTCCCAGAGAGCCTTCCCCACCATTGCCTGATCTGCCCAGACCCACGCCCTAGCCCTCCTCTGAAGTGTTGTTTTCTCCAGGAGGCCTCCACTGGTCTCCAAGAGCAGAGTAGGTCTTGAGTTTTTCTCTCGATTCATATTCTACCTTTCCTCTGAGATGGTTTGTCCCAGGCCCGGCACTGTTTCAAGTGCTTTCTGTATATTAACCAATGTCCTCCGTACTCTAGTACCTGACTGTTCATCAGAAACAGTTATTCACACTGGAAAGTAACTGCTGGAAGATAAACATCCTGAAGTTGTCTCACTCATGTAGTAGGTCTTCTCTCCACACGGAAAGGAATAAATAACAAACCATAGTCCTGTTTTCTGATTGCCATCCTTTTTAAAGAGGCATGCTCCTCCTGGGCAGGACTCATTCCTCTATCCTGTGTCTAGACCCATAATCATCCCGCTAGCGTAGTGCCTAACGCAGGGCCTGATGCACAGGCGAGCTCAGCGTCCATTCTTTTGGTGGGTGGATGCACCAATGCCTTCGAAAAGTCTTAAAACAGCTCGTACTTTTGCTTTTGACTAAAGGAACGAGCTCCCTGCCTCTCAGCCCTTTGCCATCACTCTCCACTTGGCTTGCTTGCTTGCTTTTCCTTTTCACCTGTTTCCTCCTGCCTGGCCTGTGGCTGGCTTTTCTCCCTCCCTGTGAGCTCAGGGTTGTAGGCAGAACCTGCCAGAAGGGCTTCAGATCAGCCGAGAGGAGGCCCCTTCCTGCTGTCCGGCTCTCAGAGCCAGGATGCATGGGTAGTACTGAAAACCACTGTTTCGAAGGGTGGGGGGTCCTTCCAGTTACTGACCATGGAGAGGGGCGATCATTAGACTGTCCTTAAATGCCCAACACATGGGACCCGTTGTACCGAAACAAAGAATCAGGTGAGGCCTCTGCTATCACACAGGTTCTTCCCAGGGGGCAGCAAAATGAAATTCATTGAGTCGGTGAAACAAAAAGAAATCACAAGTAAAGAACATGAATGCATTTCTTTTTTAAAAAGGGTGACAGTTAGAAAACGGTACTATAGTTTGTTATTTATTCCTTTCCATGCTGAGAGAAGACCTCGGGATGTTTCAGGAGGTTTATGTCCCAGAGTTACTCTCCAGAGTTAATCATAACCGTTTCTGATAAATAGTCAAGTACTATTGGGGGTTTGGGGGGGCGTCCAGGAACCTGTGCAGAGGTAATCATGGACGACATTGCTCTGATGTTGGGCATTCAAGGGCAGTCCTCGGTGGAGACAGGAAGTGGAGCTATAGTACCTCCCTCTCAGGGGCTGATGGTGACTTCCTAGGGGAGGAAGTCAACCCTTTGTTTGGTCTGACAGGTCTGTGTACCACACAGAGAGTGACCCCAGCGAGTGCAGGGGCCCCCGTGGAGAGGGGCTATTATTAGACCTTCATTAAATGCCAAACACACATTACACATTGTACCAAAACAAAGAATCGGGTGAGGTCTCTGCTCTAATATAGGCTCTTCCCAGGGAGCAGAGAGAAAATTGAGTCGGTGAAAAAAAAAAAACACAACACAGGTAAAGCACATAAATGCAGCCAGGGTTCTGACCCTGTTTGAAAGAATTCTTACATGTTCCCTTTATTGGTCAGGATTTTATATATAGAATGTGGCATTCACCATCCTAAAAGGCCTCAAGCCTTAACCCGAAACCCTGGCAGACAAGGAAATTACAATGGGCCATTTCATTTGACCTTCCTGAGTCTTGGTTTCTGTATTTGGAAAAAAAAAAAAAAAGACAGAACCAGTTAATTCTCAGGACGGGGCTGGTAGGCAGACAGCACCCTCCTCTGTGGTTATAGCAGCTATGAAAATATGAAAATACGTCTATGCTATGTGGTGCATAGTTCCTGCTGCGAGTCCCCGGATGTCCCTGTTCCTTTGGGACACCCCAGGCACCCTAACCTTCGAGCACCCCCATCTCTCCACATGGAGTTATGCAGGGCTCATCCGGGAGTTTTGTGAGAAGCGTGCAGCCTATGCAAAAGGGTGACTGAGGAGCTTAGCGGAAGGCTAGGGAATAATGATGCACTTGAGATTGGGAAAAGCCATCAAGGGATGGTGAGACAGCCCGGAGCGGCTGCTTCCCTCAGACTGAAGGTCCAGGGCGTCGTGTGCTTTTAGGAGAATTTGGTTCTATCCGTAGCCATGGCGAGAGCCAACTGATGCGGCCCAAGGCCTGTAGGGAGGGACATAGCCACCGCCAAATCCCGTCCAGCAGTTGCTCGGTGGTTGGAGTGCCGGCTTGGGCACTGAAGGGTCGTGGATTCAATTCCTGGCGAAGGGCACGTGCCTGGGTTGTGGGTTCTCTCCGGTTAGAGTGTGTGCAGGAGGCAGCAGGGCGATGTGTCTCTTTCACATCGATGTTTCTCTCTCTCTCTGTCTCTCTCTCACCCTCACCCTTTCCCTTCCTCTCGCTCTCCCTTCCACCTCCCCCGCCAACCCCTACCTTCCACTGTCTATCTCTGAAAAGCAATGAAAAAACGATTCTTCAGGTGAGGATTAACAAAATGACTCAAATAAAATAAACGTCCGTGAAATAAAATAAACGTCCGTGTGTGTGAGAGCTGCAGTGGGGAGATCGCCTTGAGGGTTCGCGCTCCGATCCCTCTGAACCTCACACGCCCGGCACAGGGCCGAGTCTGTGGTGGCGGCTACCAAAGCAGAACAGGCCCGGCTCCTCTGGTTCAAGGCCTTGGAAACACTAATGCCAGGAGCCTCAGCTTCCCACAACGAGGGTCTCAGAGCCTCCCCCGGGTCCTCTTCCTGGGGTGAGGCTAGCCAAGGTTGTCAGGTGCATGACCTGCCTCCTCCACACAGGGTGCCTGGGCACCCAAGACATGGCGAGGACCCTCTCAGATCACAATACCCAGACACAACTTCTTCCCCTCGTGGCTTCTCACTGTGCACCCCCTGCCTGGGCCATGCGTGGCTGGAGGAACTGTGATTCTCTATGCTTAGCGCCTCTTCAGTATTGGGAGTGGAACTCTGACCCTTGCAGCAGCAGAAAGCTTGACAGGAGCTTGCATGTCAGCTTCAGTTTACCCAAGTGCTGTGTTCCCTTTGTCAGTTGCTTCTCTGAGATTCCTTTGCTTAGCAACAGCCTTCGCATTTCCTACCTGCTTCTCCCTGAGCCTCCCAGTAATTTGGAGCTGGTAGCAGGCTGAGGGCCTCTTGCATTTAAATGGAATCTGAGGGAAATCTCCCAGAGGCTGTGGGTTCCTGGAGGGCCTGAAGACCCTGGCGTTGCCGCAGCCCTGTTTCATAGCTGGGCTGCAATGCCATTTCACTTAAAGTGCCGCTGTGCACATTGTACCCACGGGTCCCAGCCACCTGTCTCACTCCAAGCGCAGCATTGTGGGGTTGATCAGGGAGATGGGGTCCCAGCCATGCACCTGGCCCAGCATTATGCAGCTCAGCAGGAAAGCTCACCTACGAAACTTGTCTTGATGGAAGGAGACTGAACGCACTCTGAGTCACCGGGAGGGTAGGAGCAGGCAGGCAAAGGGTTTCACGATGTTTTTGTTTGTTGTTTTTTTGGTTTTTACTCTTAGTTGAGTTCCCCAGAGATCAGATTATTACTAGAAAGTTTCCAGAGGCCCAAAGCTTTCCAAAGCCCCTGAGTTGGCACAGATCTTTGGGGAGGAGGCAATGTTCAGACTTGGATGGTGAGTGAGTCCTAGCACGCAGGCCGCAGAGAGGCAGGATCACAGCAGGAGGCCATGTGTGTGGGCTATACACCCTCCATCTCTGCAGCTCTGCCCTCATGCGGAACAGAGTTGTGGCACGCCTTGGATGTGGGCAGTGAGGCACACCTTCGTGGAGAGGCCCAGGTGGAAGGGTGAACCTGCTATGAAGTCTGCAGTGTTTCCCAGCCTTGTGTGTGTGTGAAGCACACATAGAACATGTATTATACCAGGATGCAGTGTTTCCCAGTCTTGTGTGTGTCAAGCACACATAGAAGGGTCCCAGGTTCAATTCCGGTCAAGGGCATGTACCTTGGTTGCTGGTGCATCCCCAGTAGGGGGTATGCAGGAGGCAGCTGATTGATATTTCTCTCTCATCGATGTTTCTAACTCTCTATCCCTCTCCCTTTCTCTCTGTAAAAAATCAATAAAAATATATTAAAAGAAAAAGAAAAATGTTAAGCAAAGGGTGGGTTGCTCTAATGTAGCTTTCTCTTTGGCTCTTTTTACTAAATAGTTGAAAATATGATTAATCGGAGCCATACGTAATTGATTGTGATAAGAATAGTTACGTGAGTCCCTATTGACTTTTTCCAAAGAATTCATAGTGTTGTGTGCGTATTGCTCCTCTGGGTACAAAGACTAAAGAAGAAATGCTAGGGGCAGTTCTACTGACCTCCTATTCCCACCCATTCATTCAACAAATATTGTATTTCTCCAACTCTATGAGCCATCAGTTGCAAGACATGCCATTATTTTATGCACCACAAGGAAAAATGATGCCAATTACACTGCCATGGCATTGATTGCAAGGCACATCTTCAACTTCAAAATTTCTAAGTGAAAAAAAAATTGCACATCTTATCATTGAAAAAGAGTGGTATTTATTGACGGTCCTATATAGCTCAGAGACTGAGCTTGCAGCTTTCAGAATGAGATCCCTAGTTAACATCCTGACTTTCCTTCAAGTGACCTTGACTGGTCCCTGTGTCTGGACATAAGGATCTGTAAACTAGAGTCCAGAAGTCCTTGCCCCAAGGGGGAGTTGTTTGGATTAACTAGCTTGAAATGAGTCAAAAGCTACAAATGGGTTGTGGAATGATAGGCTTTGTGTGTGTGTGCTTGCTTTTTTGTTTTGTTTTTTTAATGTCATGTCAGTGGCTATGTGGAGAATGTAGGAAATGAGGGCTCGTTAGTGGCTATTGTGGGGTAGTTAGGGACTAGTGTAGAGTAGTTGGAGCAATAACAGGGCTTGGAGGAAGCTGGTAGAAAAGTCTGAGAGAAGTGTACACATAGAGCCACAGTGGGAATCGGGGTGGCGAGAGAGAGGAAGTGAGAGATACATCCTAGTTTTTTTATTGGAGCTGAGTTTGTGCCATTTATGGAGGTAAAGGAAATTGGGAGAACCCTGTGTTCTGGTTTGGATTTATTCATTTGGAGAGCTCACCTAGGGAATTTGTTTAGAATACATCTTTCATGGCGCTGTCCCTGGAGATTCTAATTTAATAGGTGTCTCATCAGAGATTCAGATGTGCTGCATTTGGGTTGGGGAAAACTGTGTAAATATGTGTGTGACATAAGTTGGCAGCTATACTGGTTTGCATTTGATTATATGTATGAAGATTCCTTGTACCTGAAAAAAAATCAATGAAATGATGTATATGAGAAGATTAACGTTGTAAGTGAAGGTTTCCTCTGTGATGGTGGTCTTCCTTCTGGCTTTAGGGCATTTGTACCTATATTTGTGTCCTTCCTCCCTCCCGCCTCCAGCCTACACAAGTAACTCCACATCCTTAATGGATCCAGTCTGATCTCACCTTATCAGGAAAACTTCCTGGACTCCTGATAACTCTTCATGTTACATGTGTTCATAGCACATTCATCATTCAGTGTGTGTGTGTGTGTGTGTGTGTGTGTGAGAGAGAGAGAGAGAGAGAGAGAGAGAGAGAGTTAAACCACACACACACACACACACACACACACACACATGAAATAACACCTGGAAATAACTTAGGAACTATAATTTTCTTTTGCTCAAGATTTTATCTCCAGCACCAAATACAGTGGCTGGAGTATCGTAGGTCCTCAGTAAATAATGGGAAATAAATGAATCCATGCAGGCTCTTATCCAGTTTCAGGCATAATTACTGTTCGTCTGATTGGTGGCTGTTCATTGATTTCTAGAAGGGTACTTGCCTACCCTTAAACTCAGATACACCCAAAAGAAGAAAATGTGATTCAGAACCATAAGGAAAATAATTGCATTGAAAAAAAGGCCTTACATAAACTTAAATGTCAGCAACCTCAAAAATCTATTGAATTCCTCTCTCAACACTTTGTGCAGTTCTAATGTTCCCAAAGGATGTTTTAAAGTGCTCATGTAGTGTGATATTAGTGTTGAAGGGAGAACTGTCGGTGAACCTGTACTGATTACCTTTCATGGCAGAAGCCACTGTCCCTGGTAACTGGAGGTTAATATGACCCACTCCTTCCCTTAAGGCAACACCCACCCAATTTTATTGAGATATAATTGATGTATAATGTTAAATTTAAGGAATACAATATGATGATGTGATGCACTTATAGATTACCACAGTAGGGTTGGTTCACACCTCTATCACTCACATAATTACCATTTCTTTTTATTTTTGGAAGAAAAATTTACGATCTATTTCCTTAGCAACTTTCAAGTTCATCAGACGGTGTTGTTAACTATACTCACCATGCGGTGCATTAGGTTCCAGAACTTACCTTACAACTGGAAGTGTGTACCCTTTGACCAACATCTCACTTCCCCAGCCTACAGTGTCCGGAAACCACTGTCCGTTTCTCTGAGTTCAGCTTTTTTAGGTTCCACATCATAGAAGTGATATTATGCAGTATTTGTGTTTTGCTCTGATTTATTACACTCAGCTTAATCCCTCAAGGCTCATCCATGATACAACAAGGCAGGATTTAATTCTTCCTCATGGCTGAATAGTGTGTGTGTGTGTGTGTGTGTATGTGTGTGTTTAGTCCCCAAAAGTCTATATGCACTTTGAATCTTTGAATGATAAAGTCAGTGTTAATTCATATACAGCTCATTTTCAAAATGTAAAAGAGCCTACAGAAAGTAATGTGTGTATGTGTGTTTTTGTTTTGTTTTGCTTTTTTTGTTGCTTTTTGTCAATGCCTGTTTTCAAACTGATGACAGTTCTGGTCCAGTCACTGCTGATGATGCAAAGCAATGGAATCACAAACATCAAGAATCATTTTGTTCGGTATTTGTGGGCCCTCAATTCATCAACTGTGGCTGGTTTTGCACCGTAAATGTTATCTTTTATGTGTCTCCTTAAAAAAAAAGTCTAGTGGCATTTTAGGATACATTTTCTTTGTTCAAAGCTTAGTCTGGCTTCACCCATTATTTCAAATCAGTTAAACTGGAAAAGGAGTGAAAATTAGGTGAAGTGTCAGCTGTTGAAGTTTGTAAACATTTTTGAGACACCCTATATATACCTACACAGTATATACATGTGACATAAATAATATCTTTTTTTTATTTTTTTTATTTCATTGCTTAAAGTATTACAACAAGTGATAGATAAGTATTACAACAGATGATAGATAGATCTCCATTTTTTCCCCTTGCCCTTCCCCCCCCTCCTCCTTAACCCCCAGTTTCCCGTGTCCACTGATTATTCTCCTATGCATGCATGCAAGTCTTTCAGTTGATCTCCCAACTCCCCCCCAACCATCCCCAGCCTTCCAGCTGTAGGATGATAGTCTGTTCAAGGCTGCTCTGTCTCTGTATTTGTTTATGTTTATCATTTTGTAATGGTCTTTATTATCCATAAATAAGTGAGGTCA
>PVJC01055389.1:0-10210 GCA_004026665.1 Murina feae
TGGATTGTTAGCTGATACAGTAATCTTGAAACACCTGGGAAAGGGTAGATTGTTAAGATGGGTGGAATCTTTGGAACACCTGGGGAAAGGGAGGTTGGGAACACATTTGTAATAAGATTAACTTGGGAAGCAAATATAAGGGAGGGCTCCCTCATGTTACTTTGCTCTTGATTTGGGATCTTTGTCCCTGGAGACCGCGCGTTATTAAAGCTGATTTCTCCACCTCTTCAAAAGCATCGCTTAGTTTTTGGTCTTTCTGCAACAATATCTTTGGTATATTCCTCTGGGATTCATTCTTTTTGGTGTAAGGAGTGAGGGAGGGATTGTAATTGGGCCTTTTTCTAAGTAGCTGTCAGGTATTTATGCACTAACCCCTTTGCCGTGAAAAGCTCCTTTTGTCCTACAAATGCCATGAAGAGCGCTCGGGTCACACTGTGTGTGTCTGAGGACGCATGTCAGGCCTTCAGCTACGGTGACTCCTTGCAACCGGCTGACTCTGGGTCCGTGTGGCCTCCCCCAGGGATGGGGCTGCTTTCAGCTCCCGGGACAGAGCTCCACTCAGGTTTGTCCTAAGGACCCACCAGGCCAGTTGCTGGAGGCTGGTCTGTCCCCGAGGATCCCCTCTGCACCTGCTCCTTCATCCCTCTCCAACCCGCCTCCTCTGATGGGACCGGCTCCCTCTTCACACCAGGCCTGCAGGAGGCTCGGCTGCCTGCGAGTCAGGTGCCTACTCCAGGCCAACGAGACGGCACAGGTAGCACGACAGGGCCGCGGGGTGACAGCTCTGCAGCTCGTGGGGAGCCATGGACTATTCTAGAGTTGAAGGGCAGCGATGGAGCAGACCTGGAAGGCAGAGGCAGGGCTGCCCTCAGGGGCACCTTTCCTGTCACAGACTTTGCGGAGTCCGTTGCCTGTGTCTCTGACATTTCTTTGGCGGAAGGCAGTGAGCTGTCTTGTTCTAAGGACACCAGCACATTATGGCAGCCTTCCGACAGGTGGAAGTGAAATGTCTCAGGAAGGGGTGCCTTCCCGGTTTGCACAAAGGCCTGTGTGGAGAAGGCGGCTGGAGGGCCTGGAGGAGGGAGAAGGAAGAGCAAGGGGTGATTTCTGCATTGCCAGGTCAGGGTCGGGACTGCGTGGTGACCCCAGGAACTAAGACAAGAGGATGCGCAGGGTTTAGATGACAAGTTCTGGTGTCTGTAACCTGTTCTTCGTCCTTTGAGTCTTAGAATTTGACCCCCAGGTGCCCTCCTGCTGCGTTGCTGGCCAAACAGCCTTCCCTTCGCTGGGGGTCTTGGCAATCCACAGGCCACACGTCGGCGGGAGGACGGGAGGAGCCCTCTCCAAACACAGCTCCGCAGTGGGAAGGCCTTGTCTTGGGTGAGGTGGAGGGTGAGTGAACCCAGCGGAGGACGGGAGCGGCCCTGGCCGGCCAGGGTGCTGCTGGGGTCTTTGGGGTCAACATCTACTGAAACCACTAATAATGCAAGTTGGAGGCCTGGGGCTGGGTCGCCCAGGGAAGGGTGAACTGTGTGTACGTCATGTCGGTACAATGCAGCAAGATTTGGGGAGCACTCGGGCCCTGGGCAGAGTGCTAGGGACATAAAAGTGAGGAACACGCTATAGACAAGATCATGTCCCGGAGGTGCCTGCTGCCAGTGTTCATCCCAAAGCTCCACCACTTCCTGTGGAAGTTCTGGAACCTTCGCTCCCTAGTCTGTAAAAGCCAGAAGAGGACGTGCCCCTCTCCTCTGCACCTTCAACACCTTGATGTGCCCCTAGCGTTGCCTTTGCATTTTCTGTTGCTTCCTAGGCTTGAGTTTTTTGTAATTATACTCTCCCATGATTCTAACCTTTACACATTTGCCTGTCGGTTTTGCAGCAGCATCTGCACAAGCTGCCTCGAACCCAGTGTGGCCTCCAGTGGGAAGACGGGAAGAGGCGGGAAGAGGAAGGAAACAGGAAAATGTGGCCGCCGCAGCGACGTGCCTCGCCCGCCCACTAGAGGGCAGTGCAGCACCGTCAGAAGGGCGGCGGGGACCCTGGTCCTAAATCCTGCCTGGGAGCTGGGTGCCTTGGAGCAATTCTACCCTTAAGCTCCCTAAATCCTAGCCTCTCCACCTCCAATCTCCCAGGCTGGGAGCAGGAGGACGCCCCCAATACCCTGAAATTCCACAAGAGAAAAGCTGACCTCCCATGGCCACTGTCATCCATCCCACAGGATTAGTTGAGGTAATTGTACAAAGTGCTCAACAGCTGGGCACTCCTCCTCCTGTGGTTCTCAGCCTGAGTGACGTTGCACCCCAAGGGACAATTATTTAGTAAAGTCTGGGGACACGTGGGGGATTGGATGCCACTGGTGTCTAGTGGGTAGGGGCCGGGATGCTGCTAACCACCCTCTAACGGACAGCCCTACACGGAGAATGACGCGCCCACCATGTCAACAGCGTTGAGGTTGGGAAGCCTCGGCTACTCCGTCAGCTTTGAGCTCGTAGAGGGCAGAAAATGTCATGCCCATTTCTACATCTTCCTCAGGGCCTGCTGTCCAACAGTCATTGAGTGGAGGATTGAACTGAAAGACAAACGGTGGCAAAAGGGGTGGCACAGATATGGTGGGTGGGACCAGTGGGTGGCTGGACAAAAGGCCCAATTGTCACAGAGCGGGCTTACGTACCTAACTGCATGGGCATGGGGGCTTCCAGAGATGAACTCGATTTTCAGTAACAAGATTGCTTCCTGAGCATCCTCACCAGATCGCTGGAAATGCTAGCCATCAAGGGGACCTGTAAGGGCTTTGTAAAATCCAGCACCCCCTCCGGAGCCTGTGGTCACGGTGAACTGGGTCTGAACTGGCAATTCCCTGTCTCCTAAAATCTCAAGGATGTTCCTCCCATCACCACTTGTGAGTGGTCAGGAGGCACTAGCCCCTGCTCTGGCCACCAATACTGTGGTCACTCCTTCCCATCTCTGGCGTCGGTCTCCCCATCTAACACGGAGGCTGCACAGCCAGCCTAAAGGGGACAAAGGCAGAGTTCCAAGTGTCCATTCCCACCATCTCTGGGCCTCTCCTTAAAAGACACCCAGGGGCCCTCTCCCCAGGACAGTGCCAGGATCCACAGGTCCCATCCCAGGCTCCCGGCGCCACCACCGCTCAAGTCCCCAGTCAGCTCCTCAGGAGAGACGACTGGTGCTGGAGGCTGCTGTCTTCTCCTGCCTGAGGGTTGATGACAGGACCAGCGCTGCCAACCAGGTCCAGCCCTGTCCGGCCATCGAGGGGCTGCGTCTAGTAGGTAGAGGCCGGGGACGCTGCCAACATCCTTAGGACCCACAGGCACAGGGAGGAAACTACGGAGGTGGACGCACTGGTCTCGATGCTCCAAGAGCACAGCTGTGGGAGAACTGCCGCCCTCTCGGTTAAGGCACCAAAGTCTTCATCCAGACCCCCTAGAAGTCCCAGGCCGGCTTCTCCTTCCACCCAGAGCTGCCCCTTTCTGTTTATCTCCATCAGTGGGAGGGAAGGCTGCCCCCTGGTGCTGGTGGAGGTAACTGCACCCGGTCCTGGGGAGGTCCTCATCCCACAGATGCAGCAATCCACAGCAAGGGCGGCTTTAGCAAGACCAGGGCCACCCCCTTGCAGCCCACCCTGCCCCAGAGCATCCCCAAACCAGCCACACACACGCTCTTCAGACTTTGTAGGTGTTTTTATTATTAATATTATCTTCAACATCCCTTTAAGGGTGAAATGAAATCCAACCATTTACAGAGAAAATGATTTCCGAATGTACATATTGATTTTTTCTTTACAAAAAAAATAATGGTGTCCTTAAATTATACCTTTCCTCGGGCCCTGCTACCTGCTTGAGCAAGTCCTGTCTCCCCATCCCAATGGTCACCTGTGTCCCCAAAGTTCCCCACACCTGTCCCTGGGAACAGACATGACCTGGGCTGGGCCTCCTCGAGTCATAGGGCAGATGTTTCCAGGGAAGGCTGTCTGGATGTGCTGACAGGGCCAGTGGTGCCCCAGTATTCATTCACAGTTCGGTTTCCCTTCACAGTGGGGGAGTGGCCCAGGGCTGCCCTGACCCCCCAAAATTCTGTGTATGATGTGATTATATGCAACACTTCAACCCCATGCTCTGGCCCCCATCCCTCTGACAACTGCCATCTCCACTCAATGGCCAGGCCTCCACATGGCAGAGACCACAAACAGCCCTCTTGGGTCTACAGAGAGGCAGGGCTTGGCTGGTCTGAGCTTTGTCTTCCTCCCCTACCCCTGAGCTGGTGAGCAGAGGCCAGCCTGGGAAGGGGCATCTGCAGTAGCAGGAGGGAGCCAGGGCCGTGGGGTGAGGAAGGTGGCGAGGAGGGAGGTTTCTAGGCTGGGGCTCAGGCATGACTCAGGAGCCCTGAGACTGCCTGTCCAGGGTGAGCATTGGCTGCTGACTTCTTGAGCCACCTCTCAGCCCCACGTGGGATCAGAGAGGGGGCTGCTGTAACTCTGAGGGAGGAAATAGAGCCCCCTCAGCCTTCTTCATTCCTGCCCACCAGAGGCTGCCCCCGACCACAGCCACACCGGGAACTTCCCCAGACAGAGCTGTGGCAAAGGGCATGCCCTCCTCTCTAGTCCCTCAGGAGACACCCAGAAAGTCCCTGCCCCAGGCCAGAGCGAACTGAGGGGAAAGATGTGGTTGGGGCCAAGAGTGGCTGGAGGTAGTGGGCGCTCAGCTGCACAGCCCTCAGGTCAGGAGGATTCTCATCTCTTGGACTGAAAGACAGACAGACAGACGGACCCTGCAACCCCTTCAGCCTTGTTTTCCAGGCTCCCCATGGGCTTTCTGCCTTGGTCATTCTGGGGAGCTGTAGGAGGTATGGCCACAGGCTCCGGATCTCTGGAAATGCCTGGGCCCTGCTCCCACATCCACACGTAAGCATCTATGTACAGGGACACACCGACACAGACACATACAAGTACACAGAAGCATGCACCCATGCCCATAAATACACACACGCACACCAACATATACTGTTCCACAGGCAGCCTCTGCCTCCTGGCATCACCGGTGAACATCCAATGGGACCTTGGAGAGGGGGTGTCTCATCCTCCCGGTGACTGCAAGCTCTCAGGGCACCCCAGCCCTGGGCTGGCAGTGAGGGAGGCAGGAGCAGGTTGTTCCAGGAGCTCAAATATGAGGATCTTATGACTCCAACAGTCATTTCTATCCTCTCTTTCCCTCCCCCTGTGCCAGAGTGCTCCTTGTCCCCTGTATCCACCCTCCCCATCCTCAAGAAGAGAAGTAGGCTGAGGCTGGGCACACGGAGGCCCAGCTTCCCTTGCAGCTACTGTGGTCATGTGACTAAGTCCTGACCACAAGCTGCGGTCAGAAGTAGCTTTGCCATCTCTGGCTCACACCCTAACAGGAAAGAGTGTGTGTTTCTGTGCATTCCTCTGCTTCCCGGGCTCAGATGCATGTGATGGTGGAAGTGGAGCAACCGCCCTGTCCAGAGCTGGAAGGTGTGTCTGAGGAAGCAGAGCCGCCCTACTTGATCCAGACCATCTCCCTCCTGACAGCTAAATTAGACACAGGCTTGTCTTGCTTAAACCACTGTATTTCAGGGTCTTTCCATTACAGCAGCTGAAAGTCTATGTTAATGAATACGTCTCCTGCCCCCACGGGGCACACTAAGAGGCAGGAGATGGCAGAGAACTGGTTTTAATGGCCCTCTTGGGCCCAGGGCAGCCTCGGGGCTCTTTTCTGGCCCCTAGCCAACACCAAGAAGGGGTACAAGGGTAACTCCACCTGAGACGGTGGAGAGCTGGGGCTGGGGTCTCCGCAGGCAGGGGTGTGGGGCAGCCCTATGCCTGACCTACCGGGCTGGCTGATGTCCCATCCCACCCTGAGCATTGGACTCCTGGCCTGGCAAGACCAAGTGGGAGCCCGCAGACAGGAAGATGAAAAGAAAGAAGGGGCACCAACGCCGGGTTCCGACTGAAAGGACCCCCCGGCTTCCCTAGGCCCCCACCTGTGTCAGCTCAGGAGCCTCTGGGGCCCTGAGGGGAGGCGCTGGAGATCCCCAGCTCCTGGCCCAGCACTTTCGAAGACACTGGGCCACCTCTCAGCTGGATGCCGATTTCCATACCCTCCTTTCCCGGCATCCCCGCTTCGGCCTGGATCCAAATGCAACTATTTACAGAGCAGGGGGCCTCCAGGCACGTCTTTCCCACGGCAGGGCAGAAGCCCCCAGAGCCACAGGCTGGCTTCTCCCCAGCAGGACTGCAGCTCCCACGGCCCCCAGGAGCTCCTCTAGCTTCTCCCCACCCTCCCCTACTCCCCAGTTACCATCATGCGCTCTCTGCAGCACCTCCTGGCCCAGCACGCTTGGAGGGTGGAAGGGTCAGGGGCCCCTCTCACCATGAGGAATGGCGGTTTCTGAGGTCACAGGCCTGACCCCCGATCCACGAGGGCTTGGACAGGGAAGATTCTCCCAGCATCCACTTCCGGTCCTCTCTCTCTCAAGACCCGCGAGGTCGGGAGGCAGAAGAAAACAGGAGGGTGGTCGCACCCCTGCCCTGCCACTGGCCCTGAACATCACGCCACCTTAGCCTTCCACCGCGTCTGACTTGGCCCTGGCGGGGGGCCTTCCCTCAGAGCCCGTGCTCTTGGGCGCCTGGTAGGGGTTGTCCAGCAGGTAGCGGAACTGGTCGTAGTGCTGCAGCAGGTACGCGGGGGCGTACATGTGCTCGCTGGGGTCGGCGGGCGGGTACTCCTGCTGCGTGCCGTCGAACCAGCCCCCGGTGCGGATCAGGCTCCGGATGTAGTTGAGGTCCCGCTTGTCCTCGTAGTCTCCCCAGCGCGGGAAGTCCCCGTTCTGGGCAGACACGAGCTTGAAGTAGATGCCCTCGGGCGTGAAGCACCAGGAGCAGTGCCAGCCGGCGAAGTGCAGGGGGCTGCCCAGCGACCACTGCACCAGGATGTGGCCCGTGCGGTTCTCGTACTGCCGGAAGGCGGGCATCGTGTAGTACTGGCGGCGGCGCAGGCGGATGCCGTCCAGCCCGTACACCGACCGCAGCATATCCACCGTGCAGCCCGACACCACCTCCAGGGTGCCCGGCTGCTTCCAGAAGAAGCCGTACAGGGACTTGCGCATGTGGAAGGCGAAGGGCTCGGTCCAGCCGTCGTAGAGCTTGAGGAAGAGCACGCCGTCGCGCGCAGGGATCTCGTCCGCGTCGTCGATGATGAACACGTCGTCGGGCCGCAGGTTGCGCAGCCGCGCCAGGCCGTCCTGGGTGAGGAAGGTGCGCAGGTAGTCGTCGGCGATCCAGCCGTCCTGCCGCCCGCCCGGCGGGAAATGGTCCAGGAAGACGTACAGCACCTTGTGCCGGATGTACTCGAAGGTGCCGTTGGTCAGCATCTCCCGGAACTTGAGCGGCCGGGGCTCCCCGTAGGCCGTGAAGTTGGACTCGCACACCACGAAGGCGTCCACCACGTCGCCCAGCTCATGGAAGCGCACGTCCAGCAGGTCGAACTCGTGGTTGATGTTGATGGCGTTGATGACGCGCCGCGGCACCTCCCTGGGCACCAGACGCTCCTTGGTGGGCAGGTTGGAGTACTGCACCACGGTGGGCACCCCGCAGCTGGGCCCGTGCCAGCCCGGCAGGCACACGCACTCCACCCACTTGCGCCGCGTGCCCCGGCCCCCTGCGCGCTCCCTGGCACTCAGCAGGTGCCGGGCTGGCCCCCGGGCAGATGAGCCATCGCCCCCCTCCGTCTTCTCCTCTGGCCGCCCCGATGGGGGCTTCTCCAGCACCTTGGTGCCCGGTTTGAAGCAGACACCCCCGGCTTTGGTGCGGACGAAATACTCGGTGGTGTCCTCGGGGAGCACGAAGTCCACGCGGTGGAGCTCCTCGGCGGCCTTGCTGGGGGACAGGGGCTGGAGCAGGGGCGAGTGGGAATAGAGTGGGGTACGCAGCAGGTCGGGGCTCCCCGGCTCTGGGCTGGCCTGGGGCGTGACGGGGGCATTGTTCCAGAAGAAGCTGGACAGGAGGTTAGGGCTGAGGGAGGCCAGTTCTCTGGGGAAGGTGACGTAGGACAGGGTCTTAAAGAAGTGCAGGAAGGAGATGAGGCACAGGCCGGCCATACAGAACATGAGAAAGAGCTTGTAGCGTCTCATCTTCATCCTGCAGGCAAGAAGGAGGGAGACAGGTCAGGGGTCTGCACTTCTGGGGCAGGAGAACCTGAGGCCCTTCTAGGAGCCAGACAGAACCAGGCCTTTGCTGCCACCGTGTTTGTGAAGGTCCTGGCCAGTTGCTGGGGACCCTGCATGCGATCACCTCCTGACCCCCAGGCATCAAACCTGCTGGTCCACCTTTCTGTACCCAGTACCCCTGGCATCCCCAGTATCACAGACACTCCCCTCCTGGTTCAGGACCTCCCTCTGCTCCCACAGCGGTTCCTCCAGAGACCACCAGGTCACCCACATCCAGGCTCTGCAGCCCCACCTGCCACCGGGCCCACCCCACCCCAACTGCACCAGCTGCATTGCTCCAGGAACAAAACACATCCTGGGAAAAGCTCAATCCTGCAGTGCAGCCCACCCCGGGGCTTACAGGCCCGGAAGGAGAGGGGAGCAGCTGCAGACTTGGGGGCCCTTCTTTGCACTGTCCAGGGCGATGTTCTCGTTGGTTCGTTTTTTTCTTCCTACCTATTCTACCTTATCTTGTGGGATAGTGACAAGTCTTTTGAATGCCTTTTCACTGAAAAAATTCACAGGTCTCAAGGGATGACATTTAATTCTAACATATTTAAAGAATAAAATTAAGTTCCCCTCATTACCCAGTGCCTCCCACTAGATTCATCTCTAGGCATAAATAATTCCAGCGATTACAGGTGTACCACTGGCTTTAAGATGCAATTTTTGTTATTGCTTTGATAGTTTTCTTAAATATTGGACACTAAGTCTAATCAAATTTTTTTCTCAATCAATACTAGATTGAAGAGATTTTCAGATCAGTAGAAATAAAACTACCATTTCCTTTTAAATCCTACATAATATTCCATGGTTCTTTTGAATGAATCACTCTATTCATGAGTGATTCATGAATATAACCATTCTCTATTCACACAGTTTGATTTATCAATTCGTTACGGCTGTGGAGGGCCTCAGAAAAATATTTTTTACAATGTAAGTAGACTTTCTATTTTAGACTATTTGTAGTCTATCAGAAAAGTTGCAAACGTAGTACAGAATCCCCTTACACTCTCCACCAGTCTCCCCTGGGCTAGCACCTCACATCACCACCTACAACGAGGAGACTGAAACAGCATGTTCCTATGAACTAAACTCCACACTCGATTTGGATGTGCATCTCCAGAGCGAGCCTGTGCAGCAAGACTGCACTGTAGCTGTAACAATCGGGCTCATTTCTTTTTGAAATGTTTTTAAAGAAAACATTTGATTTTTAGAGAAAGAGGGAGGGAGAGGGATAGAGAGAAACATCGATGAGAGAAACCTCAGTGACTGGCTGCCTGCTGCACACCAGCTGGGCCAATCCGGCTCATTCTGTCCTTGGAGCCCAGGGCGATAGGCAGGCAGGTGGGAGGTTATACCCATTTCACTGAGTGGGACCATGGCTTGCTTGGGGTGACCCACCAAGTCACAGGAGGGGCTGGGAAGAAACCTGGCCTTTGGCACCTGGTGTCTTCATTTCTCCTTCCATAGATCCCTGTGAGTAGGACACAGTCCTTACACCTAGAACGTTGTTGCCCTTAAAATGGTCCTTTCTGCCGTGACGCGGTTGGTTGGAGTGTCACCTCATACACTGGAAGGTTGTGGGTTCAGTTCTCAGTCAGGGCACATGTCTAGGTTGTCAGTTTGAACCCAAGTAGGAGTACGTGCAGGAGGCAACCAACCAATGTTTCTATCTCACATCCATGTTCCTCTCTCTCTCAATCTCTCTCTCACTTCCTCTCTCTCAGGAATCAATGCACATGTCCTCAAGTGAGGTTATTTTTTTAAAATTTATCTTTATTGTTCAGATTATTACAGTTGTTCCTCTTTTTTCCCCCATAGCTCCCCTCCTCCCATTTCCCACCCCAACTTCTGTCCTTGCCCCCCCACTGTCCTCATCCATAGGTGTACAATTATTGTCCAGTCTCTTCACGCACCCCCAATACCCTTAACCCCCCAAAATTGTCCGTCCACTCCATTCTATGCC
>PVJC01055390.1:0-10208 GCA_004026665.1 Murina feae
CAGCCCTCATGCAGGGAGCCCATCCAGGGTGTCTGAGCCTCAGCCTCCCCCACCCACCTGGCCCCGCGCTGGCCGGAGCCGCAGCTCCAGCTCTGCCTCCCCGCGCTCCCCGACCAGCCACAGCTGCACGCGGTTGAAAGACCCGGAGAAGAGCCAGGCCCCCGTGGCCACTTGGATGCGGTAGCGGCCCATGGCAGCAGGTGGGCTCTCCTGGGTGGCAGAGGTTCTCTTACTGGTACCAAAGATTTGGTGGCTGGGCTTCCTCCTGCTGCCTCAGGACAAGTCCAGGGCTTCATAAAGCAGGACTGTGTGTGCCAGCCCACTGCAGGATTGGGCCCCACCCCAGGCAAACCAGAACCTGGGATTAGCCCAGAGGGTGGGGCAAAGCTCCTCTCAGCACAGAGCTGAGAAGTGGGCTTAGAGGAAGATGAGGGGCTGAGCCTCGGTGCAGGAAAAGAGGGAGAGGGGGAGGGAGAAGGGGAATCCACCCGAGTTTTTTTTCTAGGCCCTCACTGCCCCCCCTTCTCTCTACACCCCGGGGCAGTTTCACTACTGATAGCATTTTCTGAAGGGGCCTCTTCTTGCTGGCAGTGCCTGATGTCCTTGGGTGATTGTACCCACTTTCTCTTCACCCGTAAAGTAGCATTGGGATGACTATTGTGGGCCTTAGAAGGCCTTTATTGTTCTTTTTAAAATATATTTTAAAAATGTTTTTTATTTTAAAAATCTATTTATTTATTTATTTATTTATTTATTTATTTATTTATTTATTTATGTATGTATGTATGTTAATCCTCACTTGATATTTTCCATTGATTTTTAGAGAGAGTGGAAGGGAGGGGGGAGACATACACAGGGAGAGAAAAATCTATGTGAGAGAAACACATTGATTGGTTGCTTCTCACAGGTGCCCAGACTGGAACCTGGATAGAGCCTGCAATGGAAATAGGTGCCCTTAATGGGACCCTTAATCGAACCAGGGACCCTTCAGTCCAAGGGCTGATGCTCTATCCACTGAGCAAAACTGGCTACGGCTAAATATGTTTTCTATTGATTTCAGAGAGAGGAAAGGAGAGGAAGAGAGAGAGAAAGATACATCAGTGATGAGAGAGAATCATCCATCAGCTGTCTCCTGCACACCCCTACTGGGGATTGAGTCTGTAGACCTGGCATTTGTCCTGATGGGAGTCAAAAGGTGACCTCCTGCCCTAGCCAGTTGGCTCAGTGGATAGAGTGTTGGCCTGCAGACTGAAAGGTCCAGGTTTGATTCTGGTCAAGGGCATGTACCTTGGTTTCAGGCACATCCCCAGTAGGGAGTGTGCAGGAGGCAGCTGATCAATGTTTCTCTCTCATCGATGTTTCTAACTCTCTATTCCTCTCCCTTCCTCTCTGTAAAAAATTAATAAAAAATATATTTTAAAAAAGGTGACCTCCTGGTTCACAGGTCCATGCGCAACCAGTGAACCACACTGGCAGGGCAGGAGGCCCTTTTTGAGAGACATTGCAGTGGTCAGGGATAGTTAGAGTGTTTCCTGTAATAAGACTTTAGGTGTCCATGCACCTAGAGTAGGTAATGTTCCTTTTCTCCGTTTTGTTTTCTATCTACATTCCTATTCCAAGACAGACAACCAATGTCAATATCTACTGTTTCTGCTTGCCCACTCCTTTCTGTTGATAGGATTGCTTCATATGGTTTGGGTAATTTCTTCCACAAAAATGAGTCACACTCTACATTTTATTTTCCACAGTTAATGATATATGGCCCCGGCTGGTGTGGCTCAGTTGGACGGTACAGTACTCTGGAAGGTTTTTGGTTTGATTCCCAGTCAGGGAACATACCCAGGTTACCAGTCTGATCTGAGGTCCAGGTGTACAGAAGGCAACCAATTGATGTTTCTCTCTCTGTCTCGTTTTCTCTTTCTCTCTTTCTCTCTCTCCTCTCTCACTTTTCCTTCCTCTCATTAAAAGAAAAACACATGATGATAACATTTTCAGATCCATAAATGGAGATTCAACTGCTCTCTTTGATAGCTTGAAGAATGACTCTCTTGATGGGTATTCAGTATTAACTATCATGAGTGCTTTAATGAACACCTTTGTATGTATACTCTTATATTTATAGGATAGATTCCCAGAAATGAGATTTCACACTAGAATGCATGTATATATTTTATATTAGTTGTTGTATATTCTTTTTAAACCACTATTTTGAGGTATGCTGGACATGCAAAGTCTGCACATATTTGATGTATAAAATTCAATGAATTTTCCAATAAGTGTACACTAATGTATATTCTTGTCAAATTGCTTCCCAAAAGGCTGCAGCATGGTACAGAGGGTCCTTTTTGCTGCATCTCCACTTCATAGAAAGTTATAATTAAAAAAATTTCCAATAGGATGGCTGTAATTTTTAAGAACAGTGAAGGGTCTAAGATTTTACCCAACTTAAAAGCCAATAAGGTTTGACTACTTGCTATTTGCGGAATGGTAGCAGAAGACACAAAACTTCTAGTTCGGTAACAAAGGGGATATTATTAGAACAAAAGCAATAGCCACAGTTCATATTCACATCAGTTCCTCATGCCCTACTATGTACAACGAGTGTGATGCAGGTGGGTCTAGGTGAGTGACAGCACACACAGTGGGCTGCATTTTAGGAGAGGACCGTGAGTTTGGAGAACTTGCCACTCTTGTGGTAAGCAGATCCATGTCCATTTTCTGGCTACAGGAACATGACCTCATCACTCAGAGTTTCTCACTGCAAAAACAACCTTGAGAAATTTCTGAAGTAATGAGGTGTCAGGGCTTTGCATTTGTGACATACCCAGTATAAAGACCTAGGGACACTTCAGGGTCCATCACAGATCGCCAATCCCGAAAGAATGACATGTTTTATCTGCTTAACCCCTCCGAAAAGCTTCCTAATGAATATAAAATAAAACATAAGTTCCTCACCAAGGTGTGGTTGCCACAGTTAAACCTACTCTTAGTGTAATGAAGAGGAAATACATAGAAGAAAGGAAATATATACATGTGGCCAGGAGAAAGTTCTGTGCACATTGAGATGTCGAACCCATGAGTTTTGACAGTGCATGACCTATCAGCATGCCATATAACTTTCTGTGAACCCAGTACTATAGCAGCAAGGCTATTATCCCAGGCTCTTTGCCCTGTGGGTCTTCACTCAGCAAGAAAACAGTGACTACTGAACATCTAACATGCCTTCACCAGAAAAAGGACTTCATCTGGAACTACAGCTACTTCACTCCCCCAGACCTCTATGCCTGCTCTTCGGTATAGCCTTTAAACCTTATACTTTCAGACTCAGCAATAGCCTGACTCTTAAGTGAAGTCCAAGTCCACTGTCTTGCTAACTTCTAATCTAGACATCTTTATGCAATATTTCACTTCTTAGTGATATTCAGGCTAATAAATGACACAGGAATGGTGGAGTTAGAATACCAACAGTTTGCAACCCCTAATGAAATAAAACATCTAAGAAATGCTTCTGTGGCTAAATGCACAAAAAGTGACATTGTCAATGGTTATGTGCCTCTGGTGGAAATATTTTGCACCAACTATGAAGGTACCTCGAGACACAAAACTATAAGTGTTTCTCATAGATTCTATAGATATAACTACCAACTTATAGGAAGTATAGGGGATAAAGAAACAAGTTAAACCATCAGAAAATAACCAGCAATATACATTTAGGGAGATGAACAATCTTGTTTCACCAGCATAAAAATGGAAAGAAATGAAAAAAGAGAGGAAAATGAGACATACAGATGGAATATAAGTGATTTCAGAAACAATTGCAACATATGAGCCATAAATAACATTGATTTTGTATTTTGGAATTGTCTGGGGATTGTTGCTTTTCACTACTAATCTTCTGTGTCAATAGAATATTTGAACATAGTGTTGTGATAAAAATCACACAAAAATGTCTACAGCTGTAAATAATAAATGAATTTCAGGCAAAATGAATATAAGAAGGTCACATTGATGTTATAGTGAAAAGGGGCTAGAATGCAGCAAGAAGTGTGAGAGATCAAGGCCAGAATCATGGTCTGAGAGCTGGGCCAGAACTGCAGCTCCAGGACGTCTCTGATTTCTTTTCCATTTTGGACAGGCAAGGTTAAATTGCAAATGAGAATGGATCCCACCTAGGCTGCAGAGGGGCAAAGACTACCTGATTTGGGGGAAGAAGTCTCTGCTTATAGTTCCAAGCTCTAATAATTACTTTCATTAGCTCATTTATACTGAATTTATTGGGCTTACATTGGTCAATCTATATATATAAAAGCCAAGCGGATGAAATGACTGGAATGACTGGTTGCTATGATGCACACTGCAGTGGCTAACCAGCAGATTGGGGTCCCAATTGGCTTCTCCCAACCTCCTATGGCCCTTCCCCTCAGCCGGCCCCAGCCCTGATCGGCACCCCCCATTGCCCCCTATTAGGGTGGGCCCACTGGACCCCACCCAGACATGAATTCGTGCACCAGGCCTCTAGTAAAATTATATAGGTTTCAAGTGTACAGTTCTGTAATACATTATCTGCACATTACATTGTGCATTCACCATCCAAAGTTTTAATCTCCTGTCATCATGTATCCATAGTTTACTCTCTTCCACCTGCCCACCCATCCCTTCCCTATCCCCCATACCACCCCCTGCATTCCCTCTTATAATCACCATACAGTTGTCTGTGTCCATGAGCTTTTTATCTTACACTCTTCACTGACTCATTAGCTCTTGTCTAATATATTTGCCTTATTATTTTCTCAATCTAACTCATTACTTGCATACTGGTGCTGGTCTCTGTCCTGATGACCCAAACTTAGAAGCTATCCCTCCCAGAATGTTGTTGCTTATGTAATCACACAACACATTTTTTACATGTTGGCAAAAAGGAGTGAAGGATTATTTTAACACCTAATGCAGTCAGGACAATGACGCTTACTAGTACTGTAAGGCACTTATATTGTTAAACTAGGGGCCAGGTGCACAAAAATTTGTGCACTGGGAGGGGGAGGTCCCTTAGCCTGGCCTGTGCCCTCTCACAGTCTGAGACCCCTTGGGGGGATGTCCACCTTCTGGCTTAGGCCAGATCCTGTCCATGATTGCAGGTGTAGGGGAGAAGCCACCTGCAATCACCAACAGGCAGCTTCTCTGCTGCAGCCTGTGATCTCGGACAGGCAGCTTCTTCAACTCCTGGCAGAAACTAGCCTCAGGCACTGGAGCCAGTTTTCTCTGACTCCCCTGCCTTCTGAGTCTCTAACAGGCCTGGAGCAGCCAGCTTGTGTGGTAGTTGTGGCTGCAGAGCAAGTATCCTGGCTCTGGCCTCTGCCATCTTTGTTGGGTTAATTTGCATATTTGCTCATGATTGGTTGGTTGGTGTGGCTTGTGGGCGTGGCTTGTGGGTGTAATGGAGTGAGGGTCAATTTGCATATTACTCCTTTATTAAATTAGATGTTTCATGGCTCTTCCTGACAACAGGATTTCCCTCTGCTGTCTTTATTCCCTGAACTTCCCCTACACCAACCCCTCCCCCCAACACACACACACACACACACACACACTCACTCCATGTTGCTCAGGTCTCTCACTCTTCCTTTTTTTTTATTTCTAGTCACTCTCACAATGCTCTCCTCCTCATTTCTATTTCAAATATTATTGGAAAGCACAAATTCTTTCCATTTTATTTTACAGAAGAATTAAAATAATTTGATCATTTATTGTTTGAGCAGCATAATATAAAGGTAGAGACTTTGGGAGACCATTAACAGGTTCAATTCTTTGCCATTTTCTCTTTCCCAGGAGTTGTAAATAGAAGGAAGTAGAGAGTGATGCTCCCAATTATATGATCTAAGTGCACCAACACTTGCAAAGAAAAAGTGGCTAAGTTCAGTTTTTAAAAATATATGTCTGTTCTTTTATTTTTACATATCTAACATGGTTCTAACCCATTCTTCTTTCATTCAACACTGTATCGAAAGCAGCCATAGATGTAGCATAATTTCTTAAACAATTCACCAAGAGATGGATATTTCGGTTGATTCTTCCAGTTGTTATTCAGAGAGGAAGTATCTGACCTCCCCGTCGATTGCTCTGGGCTCTGGCACCAATCTCCAGGGTGGAGGTTGTTTAGAAGGTGGGCTTTGCATTGCACTGACTCTGTGGGCGCTTGGGAACATGAGACAGATATGGCAGACATGGCCCCAAGCCTCTTGAGAGGCATTTGGGCTCCTTGAGAGACATTACGTGGATAACAGCCAAGTTAGGAAACACACCAGTCTCATGCAGAAGACTGGTCCAGGCCACACAGTGGAGCCCTGGGAGGAAGTGGTCAGCTGTCACCAAGAGGACAACTGGACAACTCAGGCATAGTTGCAGCATGCTATGGGAGACCACGCCCACCTGCAGCATTAGGAACTCAGCAGTAGATAATCTACATTGGCACGGAGCATAGGAAAAGTACGTGTGTTGGAAAGAGTAGTTGAAGCTTCAGATTCCGGCCAATCATAAGACTTTTCACCAGCAAGGACACTTCCTTCCAATCAGAGGCATGATTTAAGGCCCAGCAGCCTTACTGAAAGCATGTTTCTCTGCCCTCCCAGTGCTGTGAGTCTTAGAGTAAAGTTATCAAAGGGAAGTGTGCCAGTATTGGGTCTGCTTCATCCGGGAGGGGTGTGTGCCATGCAAGGGTGGACCAGGCAGAGGGCATAGGTCCCTGGGGACATGGATCTGGCAGCCCCTGGCTCCAGATAAAAGTCACTCTCTCACCCTTTGCCTATCTCTACTCAATACAAATAGCTGCTCATTCCTGAACCAGGCACTACCAGAATATCCAGAATAAAGCTAGAGAACATCTTGCCATTGCTCAGAGAAAAGACGTGCAGAAGAAGATCGAAAAGCATCAGTCAGCTGGTCAGTTGAGCGCTTCTTCTGAGCCAGGCACTGCTCTGGGCAAAGAGATGTGATGCAAGGTCGGGCTCTCAACAAGTTCACATCGGCACCACCCTCTGCGTGGGAAGGTGGAGTGAGACCATGCACTCGAGCTCCTGCACGGCGTCAGGCACGATGAAGTGTTCAGAAGCCTTTAGTGCTGTGGCTTCTTCAGTGTCCTGAGGACTGAATTAGTGCATGGACTGCTGCACTGCCACTCCCAGGTGGCGCCATCCTCATTAGATTCCGTGTGATTGGCCGGAGGGGAGCTGGGCAGCACAGTCTGCATAGCCATACCAGGCGATCCTGCCATCGGTATGGTGCAGGGTGTATAGACATCAGCTCTGGTCTACTGAGTTCAATCCAAGGGCTGCCAGTCTTAGCTTCTGATCAAAACTCCAGATCATCAATGGGTCCTTCACCAGGCCAGACAGGGCTTCCTTCCCCATAGATCTAGGCAATCACTCCATGTCTTCCTCAGCCTGGAGACCCTCCGTCCTTTCTTCTCGCCGGAACCTGTCCGTGTCAGGCACCAGAGCTGGTTAGCGCTGGGACCTAAGTTCAGCGGAGGAGTGGTGGGTGGGTGGGAGGTAATCAACCAAAGACCTTGCATAACCTGTGGACATAGACAACAGGGTGGTGAAGGCCTGGGGTAGGGGCAGGGTGGGCTAGAGGGGGTCACTGGGACAATATGTAATACTTTCAACAATGAAGATTAAAACAATACCTTTAATTTAATCCTTGAAAAAACGTAGTCAGGTAGCTATTGCTGTACCATCTAATACAATAAAAGAGTAACATGCAAATTGACCATTACCACCAGCCAATCAGAGCAGCTGTATGCAAATTAACCCAGCCAAGATGGAGGCCAGCAGCTATGGAACTAGAGCAAACCAGAGGCTTCTTTTGCAACTGCCTGCCTAGGCTGGCTGAGCCTCTGCTCATGGCCAGGCCCACCAGCCAATCAGAGCGGCTGTATGCAAATTAACCCAGCCAAGATGGAGACCAGCAGCCATGGAGCTAGAGCAAACCAGAGGCTTCTGTTGCAACTGCCTGCCTAGGCTGGCTGAGCCTCTGCTCACGGCCAGGCCCACCAGCCAATCAGAGCGGCTGTATGCAAATTAACCCAGCCAAGATGGAGGCTGGCAGGGCAGCTCTGCACTGGGAGCCTCCACAGCCGGCATAGCTGTGCCAGGTGTGTCAGCTCAGTGTGGGGGGGGGTCCAACCTGGGGCCTCCTTGGGGCATCCAGGAGTGCCCACCCTGGGGCCACTGCCTGGCTCCACCCCCCGGGGGCCTCCACCAGGCGTGTGGGAGAGCGGGTCCTCCACGGGGCTTGCAGGAGCAGCCATCCTGGGTCCACTGCCTGGCTCTGCCCCCCAGGAGCCTCCTCGGGGCATCCAGGAGCAGCTGTCCTGGGTCCACTGCCTGGCTCTGCCCCCTGGGGGGCCTCCCTGGGGCATGTGGGAGCGCGAGGGGCCTCTGCAGGGTGTGTAGGACCAGTCATTCCGGGTCTGCAGCCTGGCTCTGCAACGGGGGCCGCCTCGGGGGCATGCGGGAGCACCTGTCCAGAGTCCGCTACCTTCATCCGCCCCCCAGGGGCCTCCACAGGGCGTGCGGGAGTGTCTGCTGCACAGTGCGAAGAATCCGAAGCCAGTTCACTGCCCAGCTCCACCCCGGGTGTGTTTGCTCAGCAGCAGGGCCCCACCGAGGGATCCTGCACCAGCGTCCACCCCTGGCTTGCCACCCAGCTCTGCGCCAGGTGTGTCCCCTCAGTGGTGTGGGCCCACCAGGCGTGTGCAATTGTGGGCCCTCTGGTGGGAAACGTCCAGACCTGCACTCACCAGCCCTCCCACCCCCCAGTGCATGAACCTTAAAGGGGCTGTGGACAGCCTGAAAATGGCCCTCAGTCCCTCATCCAGGCTGGCCAGGCATGCCAAGCAGGTGGACATCCCCCCCGGAGGTGTCCCAGACTTCAAGAGGGTACAGGCTGGGCTGAGGGACCCCCACCCCTGAGTGCACAAATTTTTGTGCACCGGGCCCCTAGTCTTATATAAATAAAAATGTAAATGTTCGTTCCAAATCTCAAATCTCTGAAAGTTCTTCACCAATTGCTTTGAAATTTTGACACAGCATTGCACTCGAATATGCGCGTTTTTATAGACCTACATTATATAGATGTCACACCTGTGACATCTGTTTTTGAAAAAACAGTGCCATCTGTTGGATGTAAAAGCAACACATGCTACAAACTTAATATTATTCAGTCTAACATTCAAAGCCAGGCAGTCACATACAAGTCTGTCTACACTGTTGTGGAAGCAGATGAAGCGGTTAATTATCCAACAGAATTTTGGAATTCACTCGATCTGCCAGGAATGGAATTCAGTCGGCGTGCCAATTATCATGTTGTGAAATATCAACCAGCGCGGGGTTGGGCCTCCAGCTGGGCCTGGGCTGGGGCTTGGGGCCCGGGCGGCTGCCACGGTCCCCCCCACACTGGTGGCCGAGGCTTGTGGGGAGTGTGGTGGGTGAGGGTGGGGGAGCTTCCTCGGCTCCTTTTTCCTCTGGCTTTTGGGCGGGTTGGCAAGGGCTCCTGTCAGCAGCAGTCGGAGCGGCTGGGCTGCTTCAGGCGCAGGGAACGGGGGTGCAGGCCGGCGCTGGTGGGTCAGGCTGTAGAGGCGCACATATGTGAGGCCAGACCAGCTGGGCAGGGCGGCAGCCGGGGGTGGGGGTGAGGGTTGGGGGTAGGGGTGGATGTTAGGGAGGTGGGGGTGGGAGGGTGGGGGGTGGGAATGCGGTGTGCCAGGGATAACCGCCTGGGAGGGTGCATTGTATACTCACAAGCATTGTGCAATTAAACATATTAGAAACATACGCTTTCTCTTTTCTTTCTTTTCCATTTAACCAGACTGAGCCACAGCAACGCATGGCCGGGTACAGCTAGTTTTTAATAAATGAAGACATTCAAGTTCAAAGAGATGAAGTGATGTCTGCAAAGGTGCTCAAAATGCAGGTGGATGATCAGAGAAGGTGTCCTGAGCACCCGCTGATTCATATCCACCCATTCTCTATTGGAGAGAATCATAACCACCCATTCTCTATTGGAACCCATGGGTGTTGGCTTGGCTTTAGTTTTCTACTGAACCTTCTCCTAAATCTTCTTTATGGCCTCTTGATTCTTAAATCCTAATTTTTCTCTCAGTGGTCATGGTTGTCAAAACCTGTGATACCTTGTTTCTTTGTCTTATAGCT